>APFE030390564.1:2630-24892 GCA_000404065.3 Pinus taeda | reverse complement strand
CTCTTTTTTTTCATTGGAAGAAATAATGCACCTGGAGCACTTTTAAGGAGTATTTAAGGAGTATATAGATTGGAGCATGATACCTCAGGACAAGCTTCCTCAAGTAACAGTCACACCACCTTTTTCACCTCTTTTTTTTTCAGTCATTTATATATTTACTACATTTAGATTTATCAATATTTATTTAATAATATTTTATAAAATATTAAATTATATATTATTTTAATATTAAAATATTTATTTTTAATAAATAATACAAATATTATGTTTAAGATATAAAATAATATGTGTTTAAAAATAAATTTATTTGATTTAATTAATTATACATTGATTAATGATAAATTAAAAATTATAATATAATTTAATCAATAGAATGTATTTAAAATATATTTATTACGCCGTAAGGCGTTTCCCTCTGAAATGAACTCCCCTAAATGTTTTCCTGTCCTAATCTTAACCGTTAGATCTATTGTTAGACGATTCAACCATTCTCTGCCGTCCAAAAATCCATTAAAAACAATTATTAGTTAAATAAAAAATTAATTAAACCCAGAGCAGCATGTCCATCTACCTAGCCAGTCCTTCCTGTGCTGCAGGAGGTTAGGGGATGGGGAGGGCCGCGCATTCTCGACTACCCATCTATTTGGCTGCTGCATTTTCATTTCATTGGCCCTTCACCCGATGACGAACTTATTTTGATGAAGAAACTGTGAATGTGTCACTGATGTTCTCCCTTGGTTTTATGCCAAGTTTTTACCTAACTCTCGAGGATTACGTATCGAAACTAGGTTTAGGATTCCTCGTCTCTGGTCGACAGGTATTCTTGATTTCCCAATCTTTATACTGTCTGTCTGGTGGTTTTAGATAGATGCTTTTCACGATAAAGAAATTGTCCTGCCCGTGCTTCAATTCGATTTATATGGGGAGAATTTCATTTTGTTTTCCATAAGCCGATCTATGATCTTACCACTTGTTTTTCATATCGTTCCGTCACGGTCCTTGATCTCTGTAACAGCGATGAGGAGCAAGAAAAATGATACAACTCTTGAAGAATATGTTCAGAATGTGTCAAGGGATTGCCAGTGAAGTTTTGCCATTCAAACAATGGTGTTGCATAAACTTGGATTCCTAACTTGCAGAAGAGAAACTGGATATTCCGTTGGACGTTCCGAGGGGTCACAATCCGGTCTATGTTGGAAGCGAGCGCAGGCGGTTCATTATACCCTCCACATATCTGAACCACCCTCTATTCCGGGCACTTCTCCACAAGGCCGATTAGGAGTTTGGATTCGATCATCAGATGGGTCTTCTCCTTCCATGCGAAGAAATTACGTTTGAGTATCTGACCTCAATCGTGGCAGATCAGGGTAGAAAACAGTGTCCTTCCATTCGTATGATCTAAAGAATTATGACAATAATATTGCTCTTTTCTTTATAAAAAGCTCGGACTGGAATGAGAGCTATGATACGCTATATGTTTTCTTTTAAACCTAAAATTCAGCTAGATCTCCAATTGATACTCACACTGGGGATAAATGATTCCACTTTGAGCAAAACCAGGTATGAAGTTATTTCATACCATGGAGAGAATCCTCCATTGGATAACGAGATTGTTGCCCAAGTCGACGAACCAGCCCCTGCAAGATCTGATTATGATATTAATAGGATCTTGGAAGAGAATCCTCCATTGGACAACGAGATTGTTGCCCAAGTCGACGAACCAGCCCCTGCAAGATCTGATTATGATATTGATAGGATCTTGAAAGAATGGATTGACAACCCAAATGATATGGAGCCAAACACTAATGAAAATGAATTGGTGCAAGGGAAATCAGGTAATCAATTTGCAAGGAGACAATACTCACTTCTGTGAGATAAATGTGCTATTTCTATAAAATTGAACTTGTGCTAACTGAATGCTAAATGCTTATATTCGATTCTTGTTTTGTATTTGGCACTTGATCCAGTGGTTGTTGTCAAACCCAAAAAATGAATGTTGGCTATTTCTTTCTTGAAGAAGTAAATAATACAAGCATCATATCTAAGGATTAATTTATGGCATGTGTCATTAAGCATGGCGAATGATATTCATGTTATAATTTTTGACTTTTGCATGCTTTTCAAGCATAATAACAAGACCAAATTTTTTCAGATTGACTTGTAACTTATTAATTATGTGCAGGACTGGGATGCTCTGATCTCAAAAGAAACATTGGAACATATCATTGTGCAAACTGAAGATGTTGAGGTGTTTAATGATTTGGGAGACTTGTTTGGCAACATAAATAATCCTGTGCAGAGAAATATGGAAGATTATGCGGGTGTCTTTCATTTGCAAGATGGCAGGGGAGTTGAAGAGCGGGTATCTACAAGTATTGATCCATTCATATCAAATCCACATGAATCATCGCCTGCGTTTCTTGATGGATCTTTCTTAGAGCTGAAGGATCTTGCAAATCCAGTTGAGCTAAACTCTTCTGATCTGGAGACCTTTGATATAAAGGATACTTTCTTTGATGTCTCAGAGTCCCCAGATAATTTTGCTGCTTCATCAATTGCCTTGTATTCTAAGGAGAGTCAAAACCAGAATACTGACTTACGTTTTCTTAGGGGTAAACAAAAGATGTCAACTGAAGTGTCAGAACAGACTCACAGTCCAACATATGGATACAGTGTGCTCCAAGAGGTATGCACTTCTATGTTCTGGCAGAGAATATAGCATTCATTCAGGTTTGATCGTTGAGCGTCACAGAGTATTTTTTGTACTGCGGTTTCACATAAATCTTACACAGTAAACTTGAACAGGAAAGTTAAAATTTTGGGCATGGAATTTCCTGTCCATTTTCTCATTATGCATTCAATATTGCTTTTACAACAGGCTTATAATGTGGAAAGACACCCATTTTCCAGTCCACTAGGGGAAAATTTGGGATCTCTATCTTGGATGCAAGAACAATGGATCAATAATGCTAGTGATGGCTTTGCCTTTTCGGAAGTAGATGTTGCAAGAAATCTGGTTCCTTCAGCAGGTATAGACAATTCTTTCAAATACTAATTACTGGCAAGAGAGAGAATTTTAAATTTTGTTTTCCTTCTTGTTAATATAATTTTCCTTTTCAGATTATGAGTTTATGACAAAAAGACAAGATGCAAGTGCTGGAATGCAAAACTTAAAGAATCACGAGGATTCTGATATTGGGTCATCTTCCAAATTTGCAAGCATGCTGGCATCTATTCCTACACGTCCTGCATTGGCAGCTGAATATCCCTTCAAAAGAAAATATTTGTCACTAGTGCCCAAGGTCAATTCAGTAACTGTTGAAAGTGCAACTAATCATGTTGCTGCTGTATCTATTACTTGTGCATGCTCTATGGTTCTAGAACCCAAGATAAAGCATTCATCTGGGGCTCTATTACCTACTTGCTCATGTGGTGTTGGTAATGGCATTGTGCAAGGGTCTTTTGCATCCAGTTGGCCTGCAAGCAGCGCTATTGGCTTCAAATCAGCAGATTTGGTCACACCACGAAAAACATCAGGGGGGTTGCATGCTGCCTTACTTTTTGTGTTTTTCTTAGGGGCCATAGCAGTTTTTGTGTGGGCATTGCTTATGGGAGGTACCTTTATATTAGGCAAGTACATTTACAAGTTGGTTATATCGTAAGAACACCTATAATGGTCTGTTCAGCATTCAGTTAAAAGATTTCTAGATATTATATAATCTACTAGAAGCTGGTTTTCTAGGACTAAACTCTATGGGGCATTGGTTATGTGGTACATTTGATTTGAAAATGTTTCAAGTCTCAGAAACCATCTGTGACCTCTCCTTTGTTTTGCTTGCACTGGATTCGTTTTTCTCTTCCAATATGTCTAAATTTATTGAAGGACATGATAAGTTATTCATAGCCCTAATAGTCGAAGTACACTGTCTCTAGTTAATAATCAGCTCTCTATATTGATTGATGTTGTTATGAATCATGGTGCATTCGTAGTCTGAAATGGAATGCCAGTCAATTTCAATTTCATGAAACAATTTTGTCTTCTAGATTACATATTGCCAATTTGTTTGTAATATATTGGAATTGAGAAGAAAATAAAAGTCAAATATAAATAGGAATTCATGTTTACTTAATGTTATACATATTCAGTGCACACAATTTGTTGCGTCAGATGCTCAGAAATAGCATGTCAAATGGTGTTGAAGTTAATGGTCCTGCAATAATTGCTGTTTGTAGAGGAAAATTGCCTGTGACACAAATCCAACCAATTTTTGCAGTTTATATCCAATATTTTTAGTGGTCCTATGCCAAATGCTAATTGCAGTTTTAACCAATCCTTGCTTGGGACAGTTAAGTACTAGAGCTTATGATACTTGGCTTTAGTTGTTGAAGAAAATAAATCCTTGCTTGGATTTAGAAATGCTTTATTGAGACAGTTAAGTACCAGAGATTATGATACTTGAATTTAGTTGTTGAAGAAGAGAAAATCATGTATAACAATGCCAATATGGTAGCCTTAGGGCAGAAATAAAACTTCAAGACCAAGCTGGAAATGCCTTTGTAGCTTACCTCTCCTGTCATAATGTTTTTATGATGTCATCAGAGATGATGGACCAACATAAAATGTTCATTGATTCCCCTTCCTCTGAAATATATTTTCAATAGCTAGTGAATTTAACATTTAGAAACTCCTCTATTGTCACAAATGGATGGGATGGGAATAAGATACCCTTTATACTAGAAAGTAGCTATTTTCGGGAGAAGATTGGAAAGAAGTTCCAAGAAATGAAATAATGGAGCTGGCACATATCTTAGTTTTAGCAGTTATCTTATAAATGACCATAATTTTGTATTATCGATTTCTGCGAAATAGACGGTGCATCTAAAAATATAGCTCTAGCATAGGCAACAAATTTTGTCAAAGCAGACTCATGCTTCTTATTTTCGTATTGGACCGGTGAGATATGGACTTGTGCTTCTGCTGGGCCTCCTCGCGCCCATAATTTTGATTGGGTCTCTTCATACCCATAATTTTGATAGGCTCTGCATATTGCCGTTCTCTCAAGGCGCTGATTACATCCTTAATAGAGATTGATACTGGGTTTTTTTTTTTTTCCAGGAGCGATTGATACTAGGGTTAGCATAATCAGTAACGAGACAATAATCCAAATGAATGACACCATAGGTTAGCTGTTGTTGTTATTATTTAGATGATTACTCATACGTGAATGTTCCTTAGGAATGTTCGAGTTGCCAATCCAGTGGTCCAAGTTGTAAATTTTCCATTGATTTCAGGGAATGTGTAATTTATTCTCAAACACGTCCATGACTGAAACAAACGCTAACCTTTGAGAAAATTTTAACTTGTTGACCTAGCTGGCGCTTTATAATTTAGGTTCAGTTAGGCTTCTGCTAATTGTTTGAATCTCGGATTAACTTGAAATCATTTCCAAGGAAGGAATGCATCATTAATGTTGTGCGAAAGAAATAATGTAGTTTTGTTTTCGAAATGTATTGAAATTATAATTTTTTATCATGTAATTTGGATATAAGAAAATAAGGGGGCGTAATTAGGTTTCCAGTTTAATTTTGTTATTAGTTTAGTTTATTTTGTATCAGTTTAAGTTTAATTTTGTTATTAGTTTAATTTATTTTGTATTATTATGATGTAATTAATATTGGTTAAATGTAATTAGTTAAGGAAATGTTGTTGCTTCTTTCTAGTTTGTGTATTTAAGGGTATCTGGTTTAGGATATCAATCCTGTTCAAATAATCCTGTTAAGTTTTAACTGCGTTTTTAAGAATCTATTGTGACTGTGAAGCACCTTCCCATTTTAGGGAACTTAGTATGGAAGAAGAAATGTGAATTCTATTCTCTAATTTGTCAACTTTATGTTCTTGTAGCAAATGTGTATCATCGGGATTTGAAACCGGAGAATGTTTTGGCAAATGCTGATTGCAAGCTAAAAATATGTGACTTTGGCTTAGCAAGAGTTGCTTTCAATGACATGCCCACAACAATCTTCTGGACGGTATACTATTTTAAATCTATATTATACAAATCCAAATATAATAAGTTGCTATATTGTTATATCTGGTTTAACAGGGTTTCTGTTGAATTCTCTGTTTGATTTTGATTATTGTACTTTAGTTAGTAAATTTCCCATTTTTAAGATGTATATATTTGATGAAGTGCATGACTATGTTGCCAGTATAGGGCTCCAGAGCTGTGTGGATCCTTTTTAACTGAATGATTACATTTCTATACCTACTGGCGTAAAAGCCAAGGTTGTATCATATCACTTGATAGGATGTTCGAGGTAGGCAGTTGGAGGAAATGGATGGCTCTTGAAGGCTTTTTTACTGTGGACCAATGCTGTTGTTTTAAATTGAAACATTACACCGTTTACTTATTGGTGCAAGGTTGCATCATATTTATCTGTTTGTTTTTAGTGAGAATCATATTGGAACTCAGAAAAAATTATATATGGATTAAACAAATTAGGTACATCTAACCAAATGTATAAAAAAATGGAAATGAAGTCCATGGTAGACTCTCCTCCAAAAGTTCTCTATTTTGGTGTTATTACATCCAAAGTGCTTATTGATGGTCAAGAAAGGCATATTTAAGCAAAGAATAGGGTAGTTTTATAGAATCTTCCAAAAACTCTATGCTTTGAACCAACTCTATCAAATACAGATATGCTACCTGAACACTTAGAAACAAACATCAAAAGTTGCCTTCTATAATATATGCATAGTGCCTAGTCCTCTTAAAGTTGTATCATATTTCAAGGAACCTATTTGGGAAACCCTGTCCTTGATCAAACTCATTAGATCTACCTAATTAACATGTGGAATACAAAGCTTTTTCAAGTCTGGAAATGTATGTACTATTCTTTTTAGCTCATTATCTAACTCAAACCATTTCAGAATCCGTTCGAATGCAATCAATAATATCTATGACAAATTTGGACATCTCAATATGATGAAGTTGTATCATGTTCTTTTGACAATAAAAATCGGATGAAATAGTATTTGAGAATTCATTGAGATCGTTATACAAAGAATTTTGCATGCTACTTGTTTCTTTTGCTGAAGGATCTCCACATCTTACAAAACTTCTTTTCACATTCAAGTAAAATGATAGATCACTCGATACAAACATAGAGTTGAACAATAAAGAGACTTTCTTAGTTCTTGACTGAAGTGCATTTTGCATATTATCCTATGTTTTCATGTCAATGTTGTCAGGTATCCCACCCAAAACAGTGTCAGACTTGAACCTTGGAATATCTGATATACCAACACTTTCGGAGAGCTTTGGACCATTATTTTTAGGTTGCTTATCCTGGTGCTTATCAAAATACTCCATTATATTCAAAAAAGTTGAAGTCGCCTTCAAAGAAGGATCTGTAAATTTAATCAATTTGTAGTTGTCTTCATCTTGTATATTTTTTTGAAGAGAAAAACAACTATGTTTGTTGCAGTCCCCTCCCTGTGAGTGATGGAAATCCAAATAAATCCATTCACTTGTAGATGTAGAATGCTCCTTTTGTTGATGGAGAACCATTTTTGTAAGAGATAAGGCTATAAGTTATTTTTTAGCATCATAAAACACGGGAGTTGGTAATGACTTGTAGGTGTTGTCAGTTAGCTTAGGTACAACTACTAGTTCATCAAAAGATCCATGTGCTATTAATTTGCATTCATCTGATTTTTCCATAGCAACATCTATTGTTTCCATCAATTCTTAGAAGATTGCAAATGTTTCTAAACGTACATAGCATGCATTATCTTATCTTGTGAAGATAAGAAAAAAAAGCTCGTGTACATGATTGGTAGACCAAAATTGGAAAATAGAAAACACAATAAACATATGACCATATGACCATATTACCATATTCTCGAGTTGAATTTCAATAACAGAAATGTATAATTTGGCACCCAACACAACGTATGCTATTAAGAATAGTACTTGCATAATTTAACCGGGATTGGTCTGAAGAAAAGGCAACCAGTGCCGACATGGAAACTTTGAGGCAATGCTGCATGAAAATATGGAATGAATTTTGAAATAAGTTGGAAAGTGTTATGAGCTCCGAGTTCCACCAACTCAAGTAAGTATTCAAGAAGGAACTCTAACCAGAGGCACATGTAGCAGATTAAACATACAAAGAACTCGGCCCAAAACCTAGGCCTTGATCTTTCTCATTACATAACTTCAACCTTGAGTAACCATACCTAAAACACGTTTTTAGCTAGCAGAAGAAGGTGAATATCAGCAGAACTTGAACTACTCCCCCGAAACGTCACTGCAAAAGTTACCTATGTACTACTACACCATTTGGCATTAACCCAATGGAATGCTGGAGGTACCAATTGACACCTTGATATCAAACCGGTAAAGATGCCCATCATCAAAAGGGCAGGTAGCTCACTAGTAGAGCAGGTCCTGCATTAAATTCCTAGCCAACCCAATTTTCACCAGAATGAGTTTGTAGACAATGCAATAGAAGCACAAAAGACAAAGAACACTCTGCATTGAGGCCACACTCACAAAACTACTCACATCAACCACAAAAATAGCTAACAACCACTTTAGACCGCAACAACTGCAATGAGGCCAGTTCATCCCCTTATAAATTACTGGAATTTGATCCTCCATCTACCTTCAAAACTAACAAAAATTATATTCCCACTCCCACTTACAGTCGCTTTCATCAAGTGAAGAAAAAATGTCGCTCTTTTTTATCAGAGGCTTCAGCTCTACCTTCTGATCCAAACCTAAGATATATCATTCAGAATGAGATTTATTTTGTAAACAAGAATTGGAAGCAAGACAAGGGGACAAGGGTTCTGCTCCTGTTATTCCATTTATTAATTCCAATAACACTCTCCCCCAAAAATTCTTGTGTGTAGAGTCATTGGGTTTACTATGGTAATGCCTGTAACATTTTGCAGTCTTTTCTTTGTTGGCCTATGGTTTAGTGGTTAAGTAGTTGAGAGACAACATCACCCTGTTAATGACCCAAAGTCAAATTTAGGTCAGAGCCTTAGATTATAAGTTGATTGAATTTTATGAGATTTATATGCAATATTAATTCAATAATTAATAAAAAATAGTGTGAGGCAACCTAAATCAACTTCTGTTTATACAACGTTAGAATTTCATTTCTGCTACATATTTGCATCTCATTTAGATTTGCCCATTCCCATGTAGTGATTGTTCCTCAATTTATGCCTTACGGCGTTTCTTTTGCAACATTTGGTGCAAATGCTAGTATTAGCTTCAAATCAAACATTTATCCATTGAACTTTCCCTCTAAAAGCGATTAACGCATTCAAAAGTACTGATAACAGTATAGCTGAGCCATGTAGTAGCTAGAAACTGCCATTAATGAAAGTACATAGAGCTCATGAAAAGTTAACTTCAGAGTCTCGAGTTAAAGGCCTAACACCCTCCAAAAAGGTTGTTCTCCTGAATTGAATTTAATAGTTTTTTCACAAAAACGTGTTGCGCTAGATTGAGACTGGGACTGAGAGTTGTCATGTCTAGTTCATGTGCAGTTTAGGCAGATCCCCGAGGAATAACAACGTAAGCAGCTGCTGAGTTTAGGCAGATCCCCGAGGAATAACAACGTAAGCAGCTGCTGCTAAGAATTTCTAGGACTTTAACTATTAATGGTGCTAGCAGTAATGCTGGCTAAACTCTTTCCGGTGTTGCTGTTTTTCCTTCGCTGCTGGAACTGGATCAAGATATGGTACTGCCATCAAGGTAAGGTCTTAATTAACTGCGTAATCAAGTACATAATCATCTGCTTCAACTGGACCTGTAACTGCAACTAGGTATGGCACTGCTACTGAGTCTGCCGGATCTACTGCTGTTTTGACTTGGTGAATTATTTCATTATTTATTTATTTATTTATTATTATTTTGTCTAATATCACTGCTGGTTTTCGGATCTGAGATGGGAAGGGATGCTGAGCGAGTGGTGCCAATGAGATCTTAAACTTAAGTTTATTGTAGATTTCAGGAATATTTTGGGATCTCACGGACATGAGACCTCGTCATGACCTCGTCCATGTCTGTGTATCATGATGAAATATTTTGAGCATCCACACTCAACATAAAGATGCCTAGGCCACCCCATCTACTTAGGGTGATGAACAAGCTTAAAAATGGAGAATATGGCAATATCTCTCCTTGGATTGCAGATTTCAAAATATTTTGTAAATTCTATACATCTATTTGACTTTGACATAAATTAGTCAATAATTTGACCCACCTCATTTATGTAAGTTTTCAAAATATTCTTGAATATGCATCTGAGTTACAATCAATTGCGACAACATGATTATTGTCACGTTGGAGTCCTATATATTTGTTACACTCTTAACTTACAACCTTTTAATTTTGGTGTTCATTTACACTTCTCACTGCCCAAGCATGAGGGTGAGAGGGTGCTTGATTTGGGAAACCAAAAATTCTTTTTGTTTTTTTGGTCTAGTGAAATTAAGTTCATGTCGAGCTCAGTTTTGGATGAAAAAACAATTTGCACACTTTAGTTTTTTGATCGATGTGTTTTGAACCAAAAACTGACGTGATTTATCTAGAAAAGTTTTGCTTTATATTCATGAATCACAAAACCCTCCATTATGAGAATTTGCACACTATCCTTAAAATGTTGTTACCAAAATGATGTAAAGCTCAATCAAACCTAAACACCCAACTTTTTCTCTTTTCAGTTTCGTTTAATCACCATAAACCTAACATTTAATCAATCGATGATTGGTGAGAGGTATGGAAGAACCCAACATTTAATCAACTAATGACTAGTGAGAGGTTTGCAAAAATGATTTTCTTGGTTCTTGTACAACTGCTTCCAAACAAAAAAGTGTATCGACATTTGAATGTCATGGATTTCAGGTCCAAAGAACTTGGACTTGGGTTTTCTGTCCACCTTTCTTTTGCATCAACACAATCCAAGTGTAGACAAATTCCTTGTTGCCATATTGTGTTGAAAGAGGCAATGCAGTATCTCAACAATGTAAAAGTTTGCTCATGCATCATATGTTTGTTGCAATGCTTTGATCAAGATGTGTGCAACTAGAGGCCCATGACTGGGTCCCATTACTCACTAGTAACTCTTGGTCTCTGAAATCCACAATATCAACATGCTAGTTCAAATCATGGTGTTATAGGGCATTTTCTCACATCCAATGAAATGGCCTAGAAACCGAATTAATGAACATCCATTAACACTTTGCATTCATCCCCTGCAAAGACTAGAACATTCTCTCTCCAAGAAGTCCAAGAATTATGGGTAAAATAGCTCAAAATCCTATTTTTTAGCCCCATCGCACTTTCCCTTTGAGCAACCTGCACTGGTTGCAGGTTGTACACTGAGCAACTACATTGACCAACACATGTTGCCTTTGCTACAAGTGCAATGGCCTCTAGAATTCGGTAAAAATTAAAAATAATTTCAAATCTTCTCTTTGTAGAAGCTTCCTGAGTGGTTTTAACCATTTACTATTAAATTAGATCTTGAACTCCTATGCTTGAGGTCTAATCTCTTATCCCTAAAGTTTATCCTCCCTCATTTGTGGATCTAAGTCCTAGATTTATAAATACCAAACCACCCCATTTATCCTATAAATTCACTGCCTCCCATAGAGTCTGGGTTGGTTTTTGGATACTCTAAGTTATGCCCTCATGTTGTTGTTTTGTGCCTAAGGATCCATTATCCATCCATGTACTTGAGTTGTGATTGAAGACTTGCTTTGTGGCAAAGAAAAAACAAGATAGTTGGGGAGACATCTACAAGGTCAAGATCTATAAAGGCTTGTGATTTCTCCTACTTTCATTAATACAAAAATGCTTTCTTTTCCTATACTTATGTCTTATTAATAAATATGTATTAGGATTTTTTCTTGAGTCATTGTTTAGAGATGTTAGTACATGCTATTGTCTGTTGTCGTGCTCTTGCTTGTTTTAGTTGTCTTGTAGGTCCTATTTATAGCATTTGGATTTGGAGCTAAAGCCTGCAAGCAAGGAGAAGAGGAGAACATGCATTGGACTCCTAGTAGGTCTTTCCTCCATGTTCTAATTTATCTAAGAAAAACATAAGTCTTTTTGTTACTGTTGTTTCTAGATCAAACCATTGGATATAGGGAGTCCACTTTTGTCTGCAGAAGAAAATTATCTATCAAACACATGGTGTTACATGAAAACGTATGAATTTAGCAAGCATTAGAGTTGAAAATTCCCCGACTTAAACGATTCCATATAACTATAATTACAATAAAAAGTTTTTCAATTGAAAATTCTCCGATTCAAAAGATTTCATGTTACTCTAATTACAATTCGAAGTTAAAAGATTATAATTTTTAAAATTTTTTTTGGAATGATCTCACTCCTATTTGCCTAATTTCAAAAAATTTCTTAAAATTTACAATCGCAATAAAAATGAAATTCAAACCAATTTACATTTTTTTTCCAACAAGTTTACATTTTTTCCAACAACTTAGTACAATTGCATTGTATTCAAAGTGCAAGACTCCACAAGTTTTGGCACAAGCTTTCCGGAAGCTCTCGGGCTGCATTCTTGTATTCTTCAACATAAGGTTCAATACCATTGCTATTGGTTTAATCTGATATACGAAATCCAAACCCTACCTAGTTGTAATAATACCCCTATGAACTATGATCAACCCATGGCTATTTATAGTAATACCCCTAATGAATTATGATCAACCCCTAACTAGTCATGTTAATTACCTTTCAAAATGTAGGTTATCATGAAGAACTAACAAGCCATGATAATTACCATGGAAAAAGGAAAAATTGTAGTTTATCATTTTTTGCCATTCAATCTTCGTTAAGATAGCAAACTAGTTTTATCCTACCCAATTATACTTAGTATAATCAGCTAGTATGAGCACTAAATTATATTTGACATAACCAACAATACGAACATAGTCAATTACACTCAATACAGTGTTTTATGATTATTGAGTCTTTTATGATCATAATCATGGTTAATGCAATGCAAATTTGTACCATAATATTTTAATAAATATATTAAAATTTGTAGGTATTTAAAATTTTAATTATGGTTAAATAATTTAAATATTTAATTTAACTTAATAATGAAGTTTTAATATTAGTTTGTATTTTTCTTGTGAGGGGTGATGATTATTTGTGTGAAGGATAAGAGGATAAGGGTGATGTTCGGAGGTGAACACTAGGGATTGGAGTAGGCGTCTTTCGGTGAAATTAGTGTTATGGATATCAATATTTATGCAATAAATTGTTAATTAATTAGAGATATCATTACAAAAATAAAAAAAATAAAAAGATAAATATAGGTTTTCATCATAAGCTCCTATGTTGAAAAATTAGTTATTGTCATGAGACTTATGACATTTACACTTCATGTGATGTGTTTGTGTGTTTAAATAATATTTGTTATGGCTTTATTTTTCATTTACTTATTTTGTATTTCTTTAAGTTAGAAACTTAGTTTAGTTTAGTTTTAATTTTGTTGTTGTTGTTGTTGTCTGTTTGTTTGTTTTGGTTTTTCTTTTTGAAAGTAACAATAGGAGATATTACTTTTCTACTTATTATGAATTTTTTTAATTTTTTTATTTTTTTATTTATTATTATTTTTTTTATTTATTTTTTTATTTTTTAATTTTATTTATTTATTATTTATTTATTATTATTATTATTATATTATATTATTTATTATTATTATTTTTTTTATTTTATTTTATTTTATTTTTTTTTTATTTATTTATTTATTTATTATTTATATTTATTATTTTTTTTTTTTTTTTTTTTTTTTATGTGGTTCAGAGAACCCGAAGATCAGTGATTGCTACGCCCATAGAATATTTGTACTAGGCAAATCCACCTGAAGGGATCACTTCCCGCCTATTCAAGCACATAGCTCGATCTCGAGAGTGTCGAGAGAATTATTTTGTACTTAGTTATTTTTCTGCATTTGACATACTCGTTGTGGGATTTATTTTCATGGTGCCACTATGTTCTAAAATTAGAGGTAGTTCTGAATTCCACTAACCTACTTTTATAATTGGGAACTCATCTTTTATAGACAAGCAAACCCCAAAATAAGGTTAAACCACCCTCACATACATAAGTGAAGAACATAATTTTAGGTATCTTGTGAGGGCCATAAAATAATCTTCCCAGATGATGCATCGAGGGTATTTAGTATAATTAATAGTCACATTTGACAAACCTTGTGCAAGGGAGAAGCATGCACATCAAGATTTGAACCTTGGTAATCGTTACAACAACTATTCCAAGTAGTTAATAAATCATTGTTGAATTGATAGAAATGTTGGAATCATTCTCATCCCACCCTCCACACATAAGTGATATTGTTGATACCTTGCTAGCTCCAATAGTTGCAACCATGAGATTTGCCAACTTTAGAAGGGAAAGGGAATCCCTCTACTTTATCCTGTAGTATCCATCATTAATGAGAATTGAACCTGGATGGGCACAAAGATACTCCACTTACTTTACCGATAGGCTATTAGCTCATGTTAAGTAAGTATTGACCTTATTACTGTGGTAATTTGCTAGACATTAATAAAATAATCTTATCCTATCTATCTAAATTATTAATTTCACATAAATATGTTATTATTACTTTTCAATAAAATCAATAAAAAAAAACTATTTAAGCTTTAAAAATAGGCATTTTAGCAAGTTTTGCTTTACCTGGGTTTGTCAATTAGGAAACTAGAGCAGTGGTAGAACCACAATTGTTTCAACATCCAAACATAATGTCTTTTAAAGTTCAACAAAAAAATAGAAACATTACATTGAACAATTGAGAACCACGGTTTACCGACTAAGCTAAAAATTAAAAATTGACAGAGAAAACTTAACAAAATGAATTGATTTGAACCTACCATTTAGATTTGGAGGAGTTTGAAGCATCCACATGTATTGGTTCCTCATTGTTGCTAGGATAACATTTAGGGTCTGGAGAGATTCCTAGATGGGCTTCAATATTCCCTAGATGCTTGTTTGGATTCCTCATAGAGAGTTGTAACTCATCTAACATATGAAGGATTTCCTCTTTTGGCTTATTTTTGTGAAGTAAAACTTAACCAAGAAGGAGCTTCAGATGCAAATAAATGTCAACTATGTACATGTATAAACTATAGTGACCTTTGTTATACTCAACATCAGGTAACCAATTAGCCATTTCTCCTAGTAGGGTTGTGCTGAACTATATTCCTGCTACTGGTCGCAAGGGCTGACCTATGCAAAGAGTTTGATAACTACTGTTCATAGCATGGAATTTGTAGAGAGAAGATAGTTCCAGGAACACCACAGGAAAATGGTGTGTCAGAAAGGATGAGCAAGACAATCATGGAGCGTGCAAGGTACATGAGATTGCATGTAGGATTGCCCTTACAATTTTGGGTAGATGCTAGAGATACGGATGTTTATCTAATAAATAGAGGGCCTTCAAGTTCCTTGGATGGTGGTATTCCAGAGGAGGCATGGATAGGTAAAAAGTTAAACATCTCATTTTAAAAAACTTTCGTTTATGAAGCCTTTGTCCACATCAATAAAGAAGACATAACAAAGCTTGAGGCTAAATCAAACAAATGTACCTTTATTGGATATGGTGTAAATGATTTTGGTTATCCCTTATATGATAATGAAAATCACAAAACCATTAGGAGCATAGATGTCATATTCAATGAAAAGGTCTTGCATAAGGATCAGATGTGTTGAAAATGCAACAAGAGAATCCTAATTTAATTTGTCCTTGAATAAAATTGGGAATTAAATTGTAGTTCCACATCTTATGACAACTTGTAATAGTTAACTAAGTTAATTTGAATTAGTTATCTTAGTTAATTTGAGTTGAGGGCCTAACTAGAGTCATGTAGAGTGTCTCTTACTATTAGGAGCACTAGTTGAGTTTATTTTGAGTTGTAATTATTTAATTCATTCCAACTGAGTTAAAGTCAGTTAAACTATTTCCAATTGAGTTAAAGTCAGTTAAACTAGTTCCAACTGATGGAGGATTAGTGGGAGATACAATAGTGAGGTGTAAATTGCAGCAGTGGGATGTAACTTATTGTAGTGGGGTATAACTTACTATAGTGGGGTGTAAACTGCGGTAGTGGGGTGTAACTTGCAGTGATCAGTAAATTGAAGATTCACTCATAATTAACTCATGCATGTCAAATCACAGAAAGACCCAATTGAGATTGGAGTTCAAGGAAAATGTACTATCACTTGTAAAATAATTCGAATTGCCCAGGTGGTGCATGCAATCAAAGGAAGGCCTATGAGGATTGCACAATTCATAATTGTGGGATTTCCCAATTAAATATGGGTTAATTCCCAAGGGAAAAATTTAAGGAAATAACGACTTGGGTAAGCAAGAATTTGGCTAAGTATTGGCTTGAGCTTGTCTGGGAAGCAATGAGATAGATATAGATAGTGTAAAGATTTCTCGGGCTTGAGAAAACATTGTAATCTTCTCATATATTTTTATTAATGAAATATATAGATAGTAAGGTGGCTTTCCCCAGAAAATCATTGTGTTATGTGTGATTGAATTCTTCTCTTATATGCTTCGTTATTTCATTGATCGTTTATTGTTTCCGTTGATGAGTAGAGTAGATTCAAATCAATTATTTTAGCATATTACAATCTGCAGTCTGAATCTACAAGGAATTTCTGTATGGTATCAGAGATGAAATCACTATAGAAGAGGAGAATATGAGTTTGCTTTTGCAGGAGAAATCGAATTTGCAGTATCGTACATCAGAGCCAACAATATATCGTTCTATAGATTGAGACTCGAATCTACCCTTGAGGTTAGTTCGAACTATATTGCTTGGAAGGATAGATTGGAGGCAATGTTGGAAGATAACGAGCTTAAGGAATTCATAGACAAAGATATTCCTAATCCAATTGATGCTCAGGATTTGGAAGAGTGGAGAAAGTGTGTGGCAAAGGTGAGAAGGATTATCCTAGAAGGAGTTAGAGATCCTATTGTCTCGAACCTCCATGGTAAGGAGACTCCATTTGAAATGTGGAAGGCCTTGAAAAACTTGTTTCGAAACAACAGTGACCACATGAAGCTGACATTGAAGGACAAGCTTAGAAAGATCAAGATGGAGAAGGGAGATACAGTACTGAAGTACTTGACCAAGTTCACCCAATGTCAGGATGAGCTTAGAAGTGTCGGTGTTACAGCTGTTGAAGACGATATGGTGAGCCTAACACTTCTAGGCCTTCCAAAGAGCTAGCAAAGCTACTAGGACTCAGTTAATGGGAGGGATAAGCTACCAGAGTGGGAGAGGTTGTGGTCCGACTTGGTACAAGAAGAGATTTGGCGGAACACCACATATGGATCCTCATCCAAGCATGATGATGAGGAGAAATGTGCCTTAGCTAGAAAGGAAAAGGAAGGGAACGGGAAGTCATCCCATTCCAAATCAGATTCTAGTAAGGGCGACAAGAAGAAGGACTTGTCAAAGATTAAATGTTTTCACTATCATGAGCTGGGACACTATGCCACAAAGTGTCCACACAAGTAGGTTAGTAAGAAGTCCTCAGGAGGAGCGTAGGTGAAGCTCTTGCGTCACAATTCGAGTTGGATTTCACCCTCATCACTTGCATGGTGGCATTGGTGATGGGTAGTGTGTGGTACCTAGATAGTGGAACATCATTCTATATGACCGACAATAAAGAGTTCTTCAATGACTTGGAGGAGAAAGACCTTCAAATGCACATCAAGATGGGAGATGATGGGAGGTATAGCGAGACTTCCATTGGTATTGTTAGCTTTCAGAGGGATTCTGATTCTCCTCTCACATTAAAAGATGTCATGTATATTCTAGGTTTCAAGAATAATTTCGTTTCAGTTGCCATGTTGGAGGAGTTTGGCTACAATGTGATATTTAGCAAGGGAAAGGCCTTTGTCACATAGCCTCAGGACAGGTGAAGCGGATTGTGGTTTGGGTGAAGAACCTCTGCAAATTGGATGTAGAAGATTGCACTTCTTTAAGCACGAAAGCAAATAAGGTGCAGAGCTGAGACATTAGTGAGTTGTGGCATAGAAGATTGGGTCACTTGCACCACGGAGCTTTGAAGATCATGCAACAAATTTCTATAGGACTTCCCAAGGGTACACTAGAGCAAAGAGACACATGAAAAGGGTGTACATTTGGGAAGTACACCAAAGCTTCCTTTCATGATAAAGATAATCGAGCACAAGCGATCATTTATAAAGTTCACTTAGAAGTGTGTGGACCGTTCTCGACAACCTCCATGACCAAGCACAAGTATTATGTAATATTTGTTGATGAATTTTCTCACAAGTGTTGGATTTTCTTCATGTAGAAGAAAGATCAGACGTTCGCTAAATTTTGTGAATTTAAAGCACTTTTCGAGAAAGGTATTGGTCAGATGAATTTTCTCATAAGTACTAGATTTTCTTCATGTAGAAAAAAGATCAGACATTTGCTAAATTTTACGAATTTAAAGCACTTGTCGAGAAAGATACTGGTAGGCAAGTTAAAGCTCTCAAAAGTGATAATGATGTAGATATGTGATGAATGAATTCAAGAACTTTTGTTCACCATAAGGAATTCAACAAGAGTTAATAGCACCTCATAACCCACAACATAATGGGGTGGATAAAGGGAAGAACATAAGTATTGTGGGATTTTCACGGGTGATGTTACATGATCAGGGCCTACTGTTGCACTTATGTGCTGAAGCATGCAACACAACTGTTTATTTACAGAACAAAAGTCCTCATCGAATTCTCAGGATGAGTACACCAGAAGAAGGATTTTTAGGTAAGAAACTAGATGTGCCACACTTCAGGATATTTGGTTCATCAGTTTAATGTCATGTTATCAAGGATGCACGAAAATAACTAGAGCTAGTAGCTGAATTGGTTATATTTGTGGGGGTATATTGATACACCTCATAGCTATCGAGTGTACCTGCCACCCAACATGATGACACTGGTTTGTAGAGATGTGATGTTGGATGAAGAGAAGGCCATGATATGTTACCTTGAGAGAGAGATTCAATTACATGAAAATGAGGAGCTTTTATCTCTAAAGGAGGAACCTTAATATGATGTGGATCAACCATATGTAGAGGAGCAGAGAGTGGAATTACCCACTCATGCAGATACTTCCAGAGATGGAAGGAAGTGCACCAAAGAGGCTTATATATTGATGCATGATGCTAGAGAGAATATGGGAACACCCACATCACAACACAGGCATAGGAGGTCACTAGATCGATACACTGGCTACATGGCTCTAATGAGTGAGACTATAGAGGTTGAGCCATAATAATTCGAGGAAGCAGTGCAACAACCAGTATGGGTTGATGCCATGGTTGAGGAGTATGAATTCATTATTAGAAACATTGTTTGGGAAGTGGTCCCAAGACCAACAGACAAGTTAGTGGTGAGTTCCAGATGGCTTTACAAGGTAAAGCAAGTAGTAGATGGGAGTGTGGAGAAACACAAGGCCATATTTTTAGCAAGAGGATTCTCTCAGGTGGAGGGAATTGATTACGATGAGGCCTTTGCTTCAGTATTAAGGTACTCTTCAATCAAATCTATTATAGCACTATCATCACAGATGGGATGGAAGATATATCATATGGATGTGAAGACCAAATTCCTCAACATTATGATTGAAAAAGAGGTGTATATTGAGCAGCCGGAAGGATTTGAGACCTTCAATAGAGAGTCACATGTGTGCAAAATCAAGCAAGTGTTGTATGGACTAAAATAAGCACCCCATGCTTGGTACACCATGATTGACAGTTATTTCACCAGGTTGGGCTTCACCAAAAGTGAAGCAGATGCGAACTTTTGCCATATTGTGGTTGAAGGTAAATTGTTTATTATAGTATTATATGTCGATGATTTGATTCTAACAGGTGATGATAAGCTAATAAAATCTTGCAAAGATCTTGCAAGATAATTTGAGATGAAAGACCTGGGGATCATGCATTACTTTCTTGGTAATGAAGTATGTGAAGGAGACGGGGAACTACTTGTCTCTCAGAGTAAGTATGCCAACGAGATACTAAAGAAGTTCCACATGGAAAGCAACAAACCCATGGAGACTCCTATAGAAAGTAATTGGAGGAAGGAATATGCTACTTTAGGTGCAGTAGTGGATGCTACTATTTATATACAATTTGCTGGTTCACTTATGTATTTGGGGAACACATGACGAGACATGTGTTTTGCAGTTAACCAACTTAGTCAAGCCATGGTTAAGCCAACCAAAATCTATTGGAAGGCAGCTAAACAAGCATTGATATACCTAAGAGGCACCACTTAGTTTGGTATTTGGCACAGAAAAACAGAGGGAGTGAAGCTTCAAGGCTTCACAAATGCAGATTGGGTAGGGAGTCCATCTGATAGGAAGAGGACATCAGGGGGGATCTTCAGTATTGGGTCAACAACAATTTCCTGGTACAACAAGAAATAGAGATCAGTTGCACTCAATTCAAGAGAAGCAGAGTACATGGCAAATAGTTAAGCAACTTGTGAGGCTATATGGATGAGTAAGATACTTGGTGGGTTATTTAGTCAGCAGATGGATCCTACAATGATTTACTGTGACAATTCGAGTTGTATAAAACTCTATGAGAATCCTTTTTTTCATGATTGATCGAAGCATATCGACATCTGGTATCACCATCTATGAGATTGTGTACAGAGGAGAGTCATGTTGCTAGAGTACATTCGAACAGAGGATCAAGATGCAAATATTTTGACAAAGGCTTTGTCAAGATGCAAATTCGAGATCCACAGAGGCAGGATCATGGTAGCACATAATCCCTTTCTTGTTGAGAGGGAGTGTTGAAAACGCAGCAAGAGAATCCTAATTTAATTTGTCCTTGAATTAAATTGGGAATTAAATTGTAATTCCACATCTCATGACAACTTGTAATAGTTAACTAAGTTAATTTGACTTAGTTAGCTCAATTAATTCGAGTTTAGGGTCTAACTAGAGTCATGCAGAGTGTATCCTACAATTAGGAGCACTATTTGAGTTTATTTTGAGTTGTAATTATTTAATTCAGTCCAACTGAGTTAAAGTCAGTTAAACTAGTTCTAATTGATGGAGGAATTAGTGGGGGATCAAGTAGTGAGGTGTAACTTGCAGTAGTGAGGTGTAACCTGCAGTAGTGGGGCGTAAATTACTGTAGTGGGGTGTGACTTGCAGCAGTTGGGTGTAACCTGTGGTAGTGGGGTGTAACCTATGGTAGTGGGGCGTAACCCACAGTAGTGGGGTGTAACTTGCAGTGATCAATAAACTGTATATTCACTCATAATTAACTCCTGGATGTCAGATCAAAGAAAGACCCAGTTGAGATTGGAGTTCAGGGACAATGTATTATCAATTGTATAATCATTTGAATTGTACAGGTTGTGTATGCAATCTGTTAGGGTCCCACCCTAACCCCCTTATCTATGTAATGGGACCATGTCATAGTCAAGAGTCAATAAATCCCATATTAATAATTGTAAGTGATTAATCTGCAATTAATAACGGAACCACAGTTAGTTGCAAATGGGCCGTAGTATTAGATAGATGGTATTAGTAATACCGTGGTATTGGCCAGTGGTATTGCACTTATGAGTCATATATAAAGGATAGAAACTCCCTGCGAGGAGTATCGTGTCTTATTTTGTAATCGAGCTCTGCTCTATTGGAGGTTGCCCCCTAGAAGAGGCAAGTAAACATTACTCTCTGAATAATAAAATCATTGCTATTCTGTGTTCTGGGTATCTTTTCTTCGCATATTCGGTGTTCTGGGTCTCTTTTCTTCGCATATTCTGTATTTGGGTATCATTTGCAGGTTAAGAGCATAACAAGTGGTATCAGAGCACTTTTTAGGGCCGATGGAATCTCCATTTTGTAGACATTTTTTTTTGGCTCGAGACGTGTTCCAACGTCTTTAAACCACGGGATCTGTCGTTGAGCACATAAATCTGCAGATTTGGGGAGGCATGCACGTAGGAAATACAAGAGGTGGTCACGTCTGTTGGACTCCCTTGTAACCCCTGTAGGTACCCCTTCGAGTAGTAGCGCATTAGACAGAACTGCGCACGGACTGTCTTCCACGTACCCTCTGGGTATATCGGAAGCCCCATAGGCTCCCTGAAAACCTCGCCATAGATAAACCGCCGGCCGTCTT
>APFE030390561.1:0-10656 GCA_000404065.3 Pinus taeda | reverse complement strand
CAACACTATTATAAATAATTGGCTTGCATATTATGCTAATATCTATAGTCACTTAAAGGTAACTCAAGAACTAATAAAAGAGCTTGACATTCCACAAAATTCTATATTTGACCCTAGAATTTGGGATATTGTGGGAAATCAAATTAAGCCAGAGTGAAAGGTGGAAGTACATTTTGCATCATTTATTCCTTTCAATTGAGTGAGTGATTCACTTGATAAAATTGATTTTCCATAATTAGAAGTAGTTATTTTAATTAGTATGTCTACTTTAAGTGAAATACGAAATCTACCTTGATTTTATTTCATAGATGATGAGCTAACCAATGATAGAAGCTTCATTGATTCTAACATTGAGTTTTTGTAAGCCCTTGGTAGTATTTTAGAGCCTTCACCTTATTGTATATAATGTTCCTCTATCCCTAAACAGAAATTGCTTCCCTTATTGTATATAATGTTCCTCTATCCCTAAACAGAAATTGCTTTCTCTTGCCCCTTGAGATCATAATAATCCCATCGTACCTTCTAGCTTTGCACGTGCATATTAATCTCGACAACAATGAATCTAATGTTGAATTCTATAAGACTTTTTTAGAAATATTTTCATATTTTATATGAGAATTAAATGTTAGAATTAGTTTTACATGTACGTATTAATTTCAACAATAATCAACTAATGTGAATGTGATTTTTTAAGTTTTTATTTTTATTTTTTTTCATACTTATATGAGAATATGCTATTGTTTAATTGAACTAGGAGGATAACAACATTTTTTTTAATTCACTTAAACTCAAAAACTTCATATTTAATTTCTATAGATAATTATTTTTATATACATTTTTTGGGGTGATATATATGTTTGGAGATGTGTTAACAAGATAATTCGTTTTGTGATTTGTCTATGTGTTCAATTAGTGTTGGATGTTTTAACAATTAGAAAATCGCAAATTCAACAATTAAGTAGTAGTAAGCCAATTTTAATCAAAATTTTCAATTGATTTAACAAAGTAAGAAATACATTATTCTTTTTAATTATTTATTAATATTTTTTTATTATTATAAAGTTTTCTTCTATACCCTTCATAGTCTAATAATGGCCAGTTCTGTTGTCCTAGATATTATTTGGGCAGGAATAATTTAATGTTTAATCTTAATGCAATTTTCTACATAACTTTTAAAAATTAATATATATGCTATAAAATTGAAATTTAGGATGTGGAGGATAACATCTCATTTCTTGTCAATGAACACGCTAATTCAATTCAATTGACCCTATAGATAACTTATTTATAAATACAATTTTTTATGTTGATATATGTTTGAAATGTGTTGACAAGACATTTGCTTATAATTTGTTGTATAGTTAAATTTTAATATTAGTGTTGAGTTCAAGCAATTAGTGAATCAAAAATGAAGTGGTAAGCCAACCCTTATCAAATATTTTCAATTAATCAATAAAATTAGGAAATATATTATTATTGTCAAAGGCTTCTTATTTCAACTTAAGGTGGACGAGGATCTGTTGACTTTGGCCTTAGATTGATTCTCAAGGGAATATGCTCAACATATGCTTAGTCTTAATGCTTATCAATAGTTGTAGTGTGTTAGTGTGTTAGTTTGTGAGGTTGTATTGACTTTTAATAAATTTAAAAGAATAGATTTCCTAGGGATTTAAGATTATTCCAATTCTAATAAGTTCATATTCTAATTAGATGGGAAAATCAATATATAAGAAACTTTAATTTAGCAAAATAGTCCATATTACAATAAGATGTTTAATTCCTTTTTTTTTTTTCTCAAATTTAAATTAGATTGTTGCCACATGGCTCCCCACCCAACAATTTCCTAGGGATTTGAGATTATTCCAATTTTAATATGTTCATATTCTAATTAGATGGGGAAATTAATATATAAGCAAATTTTATTTAGCAAAATTTTCCATTTTATAATAAGATGAGTAATTCTTTTTATCTTTCAAGTTAAAATTGACCCATAACCTTTTTATACACGGTTAATGTGTACATTAGTAAGGCATTTTTCACAATGCAATAGTTTTTTGTTGTTGTTGTATTTATAAAACTTTTGATTATATCAACCACATTAATATTTTTAAAGTGGTTGTACTAGTTTTTAATTATTGTAAATTCCATAAATAACTTATTTATAAATACCAATATCTATTAGGTTTATATATATGTTTGAAATGTATTGACAAGACATTTGTTTGTAATTGGTCTTGTGGTTAAATTTTAACATTGGTGTTGAGTTTGAGCAATTAGTAATTCAAGAATGAAGTGGTAAGCTACCTTTATTTAAACATTTTCAAATTATTAATAAATTAAGAAATCTATTATTGTTTTTTATTTCTTTATACATTTTTTATATATTTATTATTATTATTTAAATAAAAATGTTTAATTTTTTTATTTTTTTGGAAGGATTCACAATACCAACCTTTTTCATGTCAATGTTTAGATTTAGAACTAGGAGTGACTCCCCATTTAACAAGAAATTGTTCTTCTATAATAATATATTTGATTCTTGAATTTGAACATTGACATGGAAAATTGATATTCACGGATCTTTTTAAAAATCTTGGAATATTTTTTTAAATCACATTGTAATTTAAATTATTACTTAATTAATTATTATATTATATTATATATATATATATTT
Source organism: Pinus taeda (assembly GCA_000404065.3). Classification (NCBI taxonomy): domain Eukaryota; kingdom Viridiplantae; phylum Streptophyta; class Pinopsida; order Pinales; family Pinaceae; genus Pinus; species Pinus taeda. Next base: position 7,982 of record APFE030390561.1, on the reverse strand, counting down.
ATATTATATATATTATTATATATATATAATAGATAGATAGATAGATATATATATAGATATTAAATAATATTATATTGAAAAAATATTTGTTTGGTTTATATTATTATATTGATAAAAAAAAATTATAATTTTAAGAGTTTAGAAAATTTGGCTTTTCATGTTCAGGTTATAGAATTTAACACTAAAGTTTATCATATATAAAGTTTTTTCATAACAATGAAACAAATTTTGATTGATATTTGACATGAAAAAATGATATTATGAATATTTTTGTAAATTATGAAAATTATTTTCCAAACCCATTATCAATTTATTACAATTTCTCATATGATTATCCATTAATTATATATATCATTATTTATTAAATAATGATATATATAATTGAAAATATTAATTGATTATTCTTTTGTTATGAAGGATAGTTTGTTATGTAACAAATTTTACAATGTCTTTTTATGGTAAAAAAATAGAATTAGGCATTTAATTTTGATTCTTTGAGCATGATTTTGATCTAGATTGTATTTTTTTAGAATGTATTTTGGTGACATTTCCATGGTTAGAAAGGATACATTTTATGAGATAAGTACACTATAAGAAGATGCAATGAATTAACATCATTAATTGCTAATAATCATATTACAGTAAGGTAAAAAAGATGTGTAGACTTTTTAGGTGAACTAAATAACATTTCTTTAACTAAGATAATTTAGATAGCGATTAATAACTCTTCTTCATTATTATTTCAAACGAAACAAAAAAACTCAAACCACTCTCACATTTAATAAGGTAAGGTAGATAGACATTGTTCAAAGTGGGCAGACAATGTTCAAACATTCTTTTTTTAATTATTTATGATTTTTATTTAGCTAAGATAAATGCATAGATGATTTACCTATATACAAATCTTCCATATATAAGTTAAGGATGTTCTTTATAAATTTAAGGATTCATTTATTTATATTCTTAATATCTCCTTAGCTAATAGAAGAAAATCAAATATTAGGAAATGAATAAATGAGTTATAATAAGAAGATGAATATATACTTGAATATTTCATTTTATGTAATACAATTGCAGTCTTATTTATGCTACAAAAATTTAGAGTCATTCATCTTATAATAAAATATGATTATATCCTTATATTTCACTTTGGTGAATGTTTTCTTTTATAAGGCAATGGAAGGTTCATTCATGTTACAACAAGGTAGGGTCATTTATCTTATAACAATGCAAGAGGGTAACTGGTTATTATATATGATCATGGGGTGGATATGATATGCAAATAATATATTATTATTTACATATCATATTCCCCTACCCCACCATCATATATATAGGGATGGTAACGGGGGAGAGGATATGAAATTAATTAGGGCGTGGGGAGATGATTTGCAAATAATTGGTTGGGCTAGGGGATATGATATGCAAAAATAAAATATTATATGCATATCATATCCTCACAACCCAATTATTTTCATATCATCACCCCCACCTCTTTGCATGTCATCTACTCCCCACCCCTACCCCCACCTATTAGTTGCATATCATATCTCCCTACCCCACTCTCATATATATATGTGTTGGGGTGGGGGAGATGATATGCAAATAATTTTATTATTTGCATATCTCTCTACTCGCCACCACCCCTTATTTATTTACATATCATGCCCCCCTCCCCCTCTATAAAATATCTTTTATTTTTGATTCATATCCTCCACCCCCTCTCTATAAGGAGATATGATATGCAATAAATAATGTAATTATTTGTATAGGGGTGGAGCTGGAGGGACATGATATTAAATAATGTATTATTATTTTCACATTATCTCCCCCACTACACTATATGAGTGAGTAGTGGGGGATATGATATGAAAATAATACAATATGTTATTATTCAGATATCATCTCCCCCACCCTATCCCTCATATAGATGGGGGTGGGGAGAGGGGGGGCAATGGTATCCAAATAATGTATTATTATTTGCATATTATCCCCCTCTTCTTCCCCCTAACCTTCAAATATATGAGGGTCGAGGGATATGATATGCAAATAATAGATGTTTGGGGGACATCAATATGAAAATAGTAATAATTATTTTCATATTGATATCCCCCAAACATCTATTATTTGCATATCATATCCCTCCACCCTCATATATGTCAGTGTTGGGGACGAGGCAAATGAATTGTAAGGACTTTTTTTAGATTGATCACCTCAAAAAAATACTATACATCTATGCTTGAGTAAAATTTGTAGGACATTGTTTACTATGTGATATTTGTCTCAAACTTATGAAAGCCATTGAGAGTTGTGTTTCTTATTATGTGAGTATATTCTATTGAGAAGTGGAAGATGTTGCATTACCTTAGTGAAATAAGCCTTTTTTCTAAACCTTGATTAAGTTGCTTGAAATTGCAATAGATATGGTTGAAAATGTTTAAATGAGTAGAGTGGTGTTTTTCTATTATTTTATTATCATTATTATTATTTTTGTGTTAAAAAAACCTACTTTCATATTAATAATAAGAAGGGAGTTTATTTAAAAAATAATGTGCAACATGATGCAATTCCATTAATCTTTATTCCTACTCCTCTTTGTCCTTACTCGTATTCCTTATGTTGCACTTTCCTTATGAGAGGAACAACCATGTCATTAGCTTCTAGGTATAAATTCATTCTTGGTTTTGTAATTAATATTCCATGCAACACTTTGTTGTGGTATAATGTAGCTAGAAATCAATTCCCATGACCTATTGGGAATCGTTAAGGTTATATGTATACCTTTTTAGTTATTGGGTGGTTGTGAAATTGCACAAACCATGCATGCTTTCTTGTACTACCAAAAGTAGGTGTAATAACCATGTTTTATAATGTTCATGAGAGGTGAAATGACCAGTGTCTCACTAAGGTAGTTGAGACATTGTTTGTGCATTTTCTATAGATTAGTATATCATCTCTTTCTTTATGCTACAAATAATATGTTAAATAAGTTATATTCTTCTTGTTAGTGTGAAAACAATCCTTTTACAATGTAAGGGAATTTTATTGTGTTTTTGAATAGGTTTGATTACTTAGTGAACAATTGAGTCTTTGTTTATGTTATGATGGGTTGTTAATGAGGTGATTTCAGTTGAAGCAACAATTTTTTATTTTTCTTGGGATGACATGATTTTTTATAAACATGTATGGTTTCACATAGTGATCAAACTCATTTCTTAGTGTACCATTGTTGGAGAAATGAACGTCTTGGGAAAGAATTCAATGATCTTGTACCATAAATATTGGATGTGAGGTTGTGACTCTTTATTTATGTTATGATGGGTTATTAATGAGGTGAATTGAGTTGGAGCAAAAAAAATTCAGTTTTCTTGGATGTTGAGGGTTTTTATCAAAAAATATGGTTTTGTATGGTTGATCAAACTGCTTCTTGGTGAACTAATGTTGGTAACATGGGGGACTTTGTTGGAAATATTGTTTTCATTAATGTCAAAGATAGGGGAGACTACAAATGTCCAATCTAAATATTGCAAGATGAATATTGTTGGAAATATTGTTTGGATACCCAAGTTTCTTTTTTTGATGCCCAATTTAGATACCCTATCTTTGAGGGCCTTTTACTCTAAACACTTGACTCGATGTGATAATAGGATAATGGTGATCGGGGCGGAGATGAATTGTAATGACTTTTTTTAGATTGACCTCATCAACAAAATACTATCTATCTATGCTTGTGTGATATTTGTGGGACATTGTTTACTTTGTGATCTTTGTCTCAAAAAATAAGCCTTTTTTTGTGAAATCGAGATTAAGTTGCTTGACATTGTAGAAGATATGGTTAACAATGTTGAAGTGATTAGAGTGATTTTTTTCTATTACTTTTCTTTTTTTTCTTTTTTCTGTGTTAAAAAAAAAAAAAAATAATATTTATAATTGTTAAATTTTCAGATTTTTCTATGCTATATCAATTACTTTGGCCAAATTCTATACTTCAATTAGAAATATTTCCAATTACAATTAGTTTTTCCATTCATTAACAATAATTGAAGATAGCATAAAAAATGCAATGACAAAGGAGAAAATCAACACATCAACAAGAGAAACCAAGTTTGGTTAACAACCAGGGGAAAACCCCACAAGGGGGAAAACCCTTTGAAATTATTCTTCTATTAGATTGTCATAAAATGTTCAGCAGAGAGTACAATGAACCCAATAAATATTATCCAACAAAACAACCCAAAAACTTTTAGAAATATGTTTTTAGCATCAAAATATATCAGAGACAATGTTTCGTGTCTGCGGTCAACTTCAATCTTCGGTCAAATCTAAGTCAAACTTCCTGATTGTATACAGGAGGAGTTGTGTGAGCAACTGGAGTCTTCCAGTCATGCCCTTGATGCCTGCAAGCCATCAATTTTGGTTGATTTTTCCCTGTGATGTGCCTGCTACTGTAATTCAAAAACACTAAAATAGATGCGAGCCTTGGGCCCTGTAATTTCAGACCTTGGTGAACCTTTGTTCTCTTCTCTCCCTTAGACCTGTGTGAGCCACTAAATGAAGAAGAGAAGAAGAATATGCTTGGTGATTTCCAAATGAGATTGAGGTCACTTGTATTTATAGGCTTCCATGGGTGACCAATTTTCTTTAGTTTCGACCTTGTCGAAATATCCATATGTGGGATTTTCTTCATAAGTACACTTTCACTTGTCCAAATTTGATGATATTTAGGTTGATTTTGGTCCTCTAGAAAAGAGGAATTCAATGCAATCGTCATCTCCATAAAATAATCTATCCAAAGTATAATTTTACCATCGTTTCATAATTTAACACTCCCTCTTAACTAGGGAGAATTTCATCTGTCAATATTTGATCATCGAACATCCTGTCATGTATATCCTATCATCATATCATGTCCCATATTTTCTTAAATCTATCTGCTGAAACATTCTTCAATCTAAAGAAGAAGAATCATTGAGGACATAATTCTACCACACTTTACATCATCAGAGAGAATGTCTCAAATCGAAACCACATTAGGGAGTACATCTCAACCCAGAATCTCACGTGGGAGCTAAATATCTTTGACCCCATATCAAGTAATAGGTAATATAAGAGAGCTACTACTCAACCCATCAGATTGCCTACCGATATTCCCAACAATTACCCTCAAGAGTCATGTGGTATAACACTTGCATCATAATATGAGCTTGGGTGAGATACCTGACTCACCAAAAAGTAAGGATCACACGCCCACAAACCTCCTCAACCTGTTGGCCAAACAGGGAGGGACAATCCCAACAAGCCCAACTTGTGGGTATGATTCCAACTGGGGTATACTCTACAAAGACTAAAATAGGGGAGTTATTAATCCAGCCCTATGGGTAATAACTAGAGATGATACCCTATGTTCTAGATATCCCTCAACCGCAAAAGCCCTTTATCTCAATTCCACACCTTGGGAGCTCAAACACGGGGGAAGAGATGGCTCAGTGTCCTCAATCAGCGATACCCCTAATTAGGATGGGTCACATCCATCAGTCCAAGCTACTCAATGAAGACCAAGAACTCCCTTTCAGCAAATCCTTGGTGAGAATATCTGCAATCTTCTCATCTATCGATATGTGATGGAGTCAAACGAATCCTCTCTACACCATTTCTCGAATGAAGTTATATCGAATCTTTATGTGCTTGTACTTGTCATGAAATACAATATTCTCTACCATATTGATCCCACTCTTGTTGTCTCAATATATGATTGTAGTTTCTAGGACCTTCTCAAATAGCTCTCCAAAGATATTCCTCAACAAAATCGCTTCATAGCTAGCCATGCTAGTGGAAATATACTCTGCTTCAATGGTACTCAATGCTACAGAATTATCCTTACTACTCATCCAATTTATCATGGCATATCCAAGGCTAAAACAAAATCCATACGTACTCTTCCTATCAACAATGTTTCTTACCCAGTCATCATCGGTGTATCCATGAAGTCGAACATCTCCAGCATAATATCTTAGACCAAGTTTGATAGTCCCATGCAAATATCTCAAATTGTGTTTGGAAACAATCCAATGTGCATGAATATGTTCAATCATTAATTGACTCAATGTATTTACTCCATAGCATATGCCTAGACATGTGTTCACTAGGAACATCATAGCACCAATCAATTATCTAAACTCAAATGGAATCACAAAAACATGTCATGCAACTTCTCCACATAACTTATTGAAGTTCATTTCCATCGGTGTGGGTAGTGACTTGCATTCTGTCATTCCAAATATTTCCAACAACTTCACAACATATTTTCCTTGTGAAAGAAAAATATCACCAGGCCTTTGTCACACCTCAAGGCCTAAAGAGTAGTGCATGAGTCCAAGGTCCTTCATCTCTAACTCAAAGGCTAGATCCCTCTTACACTAAATTATTAGGGGCTCACTACCTGTCAAGAATAGATCGTTAACATATAAAACCAAAATCAACGACATGCCTTGGACTACTTTGAAGTAGTGGTTGGGATGGACATTGCTTCTTATGAATCCCAACTTCACCAAATAGTTGCCTATGTAGGCGTACAATGCTCTGGGGTCTTGCTTCAAACCATAAAATGCATTCTTCAACTTGCAAACATGTTCCTTTCAATCCTCTACTTCAAATCCCTGTGGTTGCTCAACGTACACTTCTTCCTATAACATACCATAGAGGAATTTTGTCTTTACGTCCATCTAATGAAGGGCCCATCCTTGACTTGCAGAAAGGGAAACTATCGAATGAATAGTCATATATAAAGCCACATGTGCAAATACACTATCATAATATTCTCCCTCTTTCTAGGAGAATCCTCGATCCATGAATTGCCTTGTATTTCTCAATGCTACCATCAACTCCATGGTTGATCTTGAATAACCACTTTCAAGTCACCAGATATTTCCCCTTCAATCTCGACAGAACATCCCATACATCTTTCCAAACTTGTTCTTTTATGACTTCTTCAATGTGGGAGGTTCAACTTGAATCATAGTGCTCATGGCTGCAACATATCCCTAGTACCTACATGGCTTCTTCCTTTCTCTAAATGATCTTCGAAACAGAGCTCATCCCTCATCATCTTTTAATGTGTCTCAAAGCCAAATAGGCCTCTTCCTAGTGGGAGGATCACATGGAGGAGGATATAAGGGTTCAATGGGCTCCATGGGATCATTAACAATATATGTCTCAGATTTGGGCACAGAAGGACCATCCAAAATATCCATATCATCATTCTTATGAGGAGGAGGAAGAGGAAGGTATCTTATTTTCCAAGGGAATCATCTTCATCGAATGTAATATCCCTGCTAATTTTAACCTTCCTTTGACCATGAATATATATTCTAAATGCTTTAGAGTTTTCACAATATCCAACAAAAGTACCTTTTTCTTATCGAGGCTTATAAATTGTTCCTTTTGTCCTTCGGCACATGAAATTATATAGGGAAACCAAAGATATAGAGATGACCAACATCGAAATTGACACCTGTGAATACTTATTCATGGGTGTTGTTTTCCAATGCTTGATGAGGTACCTTATTTTGAACATATCCAAAAACATTCGTTGCTTCTCCCCAAAGGAACTTTGACAACTTTTGATCATGGAGCATGGCATGGGCAGATTCTAAAATGGACCTGTTCTTTCTTTCAGCCACTCCATTTTATTTAGAGGTATAGGGCACTATTGTCTCTTTCTTGATACCTTCCTTCTTTCAAAAATCAATGAACTCCTTTGATGTGTACTCTCCACCATTGTCAAACCTGAATATTTTGATTTTCTTCCCTGTTTGATTTTCTGTCAAAGCTTTTAACTCCTTGAACATTTTGAAGGCTTCATCCTTGTGCTTCAAATAGTATATCCATGTCTTTCTTGAGAAGTCATCAACGAAGGTGATGTAGTAGAGTTGGCCACTAGTAGAATGCACGAGCATCAGACCACATATGTCAAAATGAATGAG
>APFE030390560.1:32010-49889 GCA_000404065.3 Pinus taeda | reverse complement strand
GATTAAAATATGATATTTTAAATTTATATTGATTGGATTAAGTTTACTACCTAAAAGAGAAGGACTTGATATGAATTCTAGTTAGGGTTTAGGACAGGGAGCAACAGGAGCGAGCTGGTAACAATGGAGGGGCAAGGAGGAGGGAGTGGAACTAGTTCTAGTTCCACTCCCTCCTACAGTAACGCAGTATCAAGTAGAAGCAAGGAAGCGAGTTTGAACGGATTCAGGAAACCTGCAAAGGTAGAAAAAAAAAAAAGACAAACACAAAAAAGCCGGAAAGCAGCAAATCCGATGAACAGGAAGAGACTCACGGGGCAGTCAAGAGGGAGGAGAGACCAGGAGACAGTAGTCAGAGAATCGAGTACAAATCTGCAACGGGACCCTGTAAACCCAAGTCAACCATTCAACCACGGGTGGTCTTAAATGATCCTGCACTACAGGTGCATAGAGATCACATGGCGACTCACGCAGTCATATGCAAGTTTATGGGTATATGGCCTACAGAGAAGAATCTATACACATGGATAAGAAAAAACTGGAAACCAAAGGGAGAAATAAATCTACATCTAGGGTCCAAGGGTTTCTTCACAATGGTTTTCACTAACCTAGAGGACAAAGACAGAGTGTTCGAAGGAGGACCCTACTTCTATGCTGTTGCAGGCCTATACATGCGACCTTGGGTGATGAATTTTGTCCCGGAACGAGAAACGTTCACATCGGTCCCGGTATGGATAAGACTATACTCCTTACCTCTAGATTATTGGTTGCATGAATCCTTAAAAACTATAGGCAATAAATTAGGGCATTTTCTAAAAATATCAGAGGTAACTCTACAAGGTAAATATACCTCCTTCACCCGCATATGTGTGGAAATGGACCTATCAGGAGCACTTCCGGATGAAGTTGTTCTGGAAGTATATGATGAGGAATGGGTACAGGCGGTGGACTATGAACATGTCTCATTCAGATGTCATAAATGTCATGAACATGGACACCTCTTTAGAGATTGCCCACAAAACAAAATGGAGGATAATTCGAGAACCAACACAGGCAAAGATCCTGACGGATTCACCAAGATGGGAGGCAAAGGGAAAGGAGGAGGAAGAAAATACCAAAAGAAACCTAGTGAAAACAAGCTACCAAGTCGTAACAGTGTCGAGATTTTGGAAGAAGAAGGAGGGAACAATGGAAAGGACAATGCACCAGAGATCAATCCCACAGAGAAGGAAAATGACATGGAAATCATACATGAAAACAACGAACAAAAGGAGAATCTACTAAGCAATATGGAACTTGGTAGGGACCATGAGATGACCCCAAGCAAAGTTGGAACGGAGGACCACGAACTACAAGAGATTCTTGAGAGGGGGAATCTTGATCTAGAAAATTTCTTAGACCAGGGAACCAACAAAGGGATTGACTCTCTACCACAAGAGGAGTTTGACAGAGTACAATAGCTCTTCCTCTGGAGATATCAAACAAGGGCTACTGGAGTCAAAATGAACCATGATAACCAAGAGAACAAAGGGTTCAAATCAATGGAGGAAGCATCAGGACAATCTACCAAGAACCGAGGCAACAAAAGAGGAAGGAAGAGACAGAATGAGCTGTTGACAGAGTGTGGGAAACTCATGATCAACTCAGGCAAGATGAAAGATCTCACCAGGTACTCATTTACAAACCCATCATTATGAAGCTCACAACCTGGAATATTAGGGGTCTAGGAAGTAAAAGAAAACAAAGAAATCTCAACAATAGAATAAAAGAAGAAAAACCAGATATGGTGTTTATACAGGAAACAAAATGTTCAATAGACAAAATCCGGGAGATACACAGCAAATGGCTTATTAAATATGAGTACCTAGAAGTCAAAGCTAATAATATAGTGGGTGGGATTCTCACTCTTTGGAATCCTCAGAAATTTGGAATTATGGATGCTAAAGCATCCAGGAACTACCTTTCAATGGTTATCCAACCTTTGGGTGACAAGGAAATCTATATGATCACAAATTTTTATGGTCATCAAAAGCCTGAAGACAAGCTCAGGCTTCTCACTTCACTGGAGGAACTGAGAGAGAGACACCCGGTAATGCCTTGGATTCTCGGAGGAGACTTCAACATGATCAGATCTCTCACAGAAACAAAAAGGGAGGGACCAGAACACTAGGCAGAGACTCCATTGCATTCCAGAACTTCCTAATCAACATGACGCTAGTGGACACGGAAATAGTAAATGGTACCTTCACATGGAACAATAAGAGGGGAGGAGCTTCCCAAGTTGCCTCGAAACTAGACAGATTCATCATCTCGGAGGACCTCTTTCTTACTGGCCTTAACTTGAATGCTTTCATCCTTCCTTTCAGAGGATCGAACCACTGGCCTATTCAGCTAAAAGCTTCATTTATTGGCACTCTGAGGAACATACCTTTCAGGCTCGAGAATGTTTGGCTTACTCACCCTGACTTCATCACCAATATTAGTAAATGGTGGACGAAAGACTTGCCCATTCAAGGCACGAAAATGTTCCTTCTGCAACAAAGACTCAAACACATCAAGCTCGGACTTAAAGAACAGAACAAAAATGAGTTTGGTAATATTTTTAAAGCCAAAACAGAAGTGGAACAAAAATTATAGAAAATTAACCAAATTCTCATCAAAGAAGGCTTCACTAAGGAAAGGAAAATGCAAGCTGACTCTCTCCAACAAGAATGGGACAACAGATGTCAGCAGGAAGAAATCTTCTAGAGACGGAAATCAAGAGTGCAATGGATTAAAGAAGGAGAAATAAATACAAGGTTTTTTCACAAACCTACCATGGAACATAGGGCACATAATCGGATTACAAAACTCATAGATCCTCAAGGGAAAGAGCTAAGCACGCACAAAGATATAGAATCCATTCTGGTACAACATTTTAAAAACATTGCAGAGGAACCTATCTTAGACAGATCTCTATTCATTAAAAGCTTCACTCAGCACATTCCAAAACTGGTGACCAGGGAAGACAATTATAATCTCAACAGGCCAGTGACAGAAGAGGAGGTCAATGAAGTAATCAAAGAGATGCACAACGGGAAAGCCCCAAGCCCGGATGGTTTCAATGTAGAATTCTTCAAGGCATGCTGGGAAATAGTCAAACATGACATCCTTAAGGTGGTGGAGGAATCGAGAAATTTAAAAACAGTTCTAAAAGAGCTAAATGCCTCCTTCACAGCCCTAATCCCTAAGTAGGAAAAATCTATGACACCAGATCAATTCAGGCCCATAGCTTTATGCAATGTAGTATACAAAAATCATTTCTAAAGTAATTGCAAATAAACTGAATCCCCTTCTTCCAACACTCGTGTCTGAGGAGCAAATTGGATATGTGGAAGGAAGGCAAATTCTCAATAACATCATTCAAGCTCACGAAGTGGTGCACACTCTCAAGAATAATAAACAAGCAGGTATGATCATATAACTTGACCTAGAGAAAGCTTATGACAAGCTACGCTGGTCATACATCAGGGATGTACTAAAAGCATATGGCTTCAACCATAATTGGATAAGATGGGTTATGGCTCTGGTTACCTCTGCTAGCTTTTCAATCCTTCTCAATGGCTCTTCATCCAGGTCCTTTCGGCCTTCGAGAGGTCTCGAGCAAGGAGATATGCTCTCCCCCTTTCTCTTTATCCTTATGATGGAAGGATTAGGCCAAGTGATCAATTCAGCCAAGGCGGAAGGAAGAATTCAGGGTCTCAAGCTAACCGAGGACAGAGACGCATTGACTCATCAACAATTTGTAGATGACACCATGCTGCAGGGCACACCCACGGTCAAGGAAGCCAAAGCTTTCAAACAAATTATGCATGATTTTGCTATGGCTGCTGGCACAGAGGTAAGCCTCACAAAATCAAAAGTTTTCTTTTTCAACACTAATATTGCTATTCAGAGAAATCTCTCTAGAATTCTCAGCTTTCAAAGAGATCGTCTTCCCTCCAAATATCTGGGAATACCTCTCACTGAAAAAACCTCTGAGCAAGGAAGTTTGGGAGCCAGTGACTAATAAACTGAAGGACAAAGTCAGTAAATGGACAAGTAGATCTTTGAATTTAGCAGGTAGGCTAGTTCTCACAAAGGCAATCCTGCAAAACCATTCCAATCTACATGTTTTCGGCTCTTCCTGTCCCAAAAGGAGTTTTACAACAAAACAGGAATATTCAAAGAGATTTTCTTTGGGGTAAAGGGGAAGAAAAAAAGAAATGGGCTCTGGTAGCTTGGAACAAGCTATGCAAACCCAAAACACATGGGGATTTGGGTCTCCATGACCCGGAAACTCTCAACACAGTTTTGGGGGCAAAACTTTGGTGGAGATGGCTAAAGGAAACGAGAAACCCATGGGCCAAGCTCTGGAAACAGAAATATGCAAAGGACTGGCAAGAAAGGGACCACATTCGAATGACAGGACACATCAGGGGCTCCCATATTTGGAACAATGCTTGGGAGAACAGAGCCTTAGTTCAGAAACATAGTTTCTAGGAGATTAGAAATGGGAACCTAGCCTGGTTTTTGGAGGATAACTAGCAGAAGGAACCTAACCTATGCAGAGAAGGAGTGGACATTCACAAAGATGATACTGTCAACAAAGGGATGCAAAAGGTAAGTGACTATTGGGATCAGACAAGGAACAATGGTAAATGGAGAATATGGAAGGTACCAGTTTACAGTGAAGATACCCCTTCAAAGACTCAAGCTGAAGCTCTTGCAGCGATCCTGGAAAAGAGAAAAATTTTGATCTCAACTTCAACTGACAAACTAAGATGGGGAAGAAGCAATGAGGGTAACTTCAACCTCAAAGAAGCCAAAAGAAGTGCCATTGGACTTAACTTTCCAAGCCCTGATAAAAAATGGAAGGACCTATGCAGAACCCTCATTGGATGAAAATCAAACTTTTCGTGTGGATGGTACAACACAAAAAGATTCTGACTTGGGAAAATCTTAGAAAGAAAGGTTTTGTTGGACCATCTAGATGCTAGTTATGTGGTCTTCATGAAGAAACGATGGATCGCCTTCTCAACCTCTGCACATTCACCTCAACCATATGGAACTAGGTTGCCTCAATCTTTAGGCAAACTGACAGGGATGAAAACAACATCACTAAAACTTTAATGAATTGGAGGAAAAAATTATTTGAAAATGAGACAGTCAACATAGCCTGGACTTTGATTCCATGCTTTTTGATTTGGGATGTCTAGAAAGAGTGCAACAACAGAATTTTCAATGATAAATCTGGCTCAATCCAAAGCATCATTGCTTGGCTCTTAAGACAACTCAAAGAAATTGTAAATACCCTTTTGAAGCAACCTCCTAAGAATCCTCCTTTTCACCAGGATGCTTGCATTCTTTTCTTTTGGGCCTCCAGAAGCTAGTCCCACAGGGCGCAAACAGGATTGCAACAATTACCTCTGATTGTCTACGTAGCAAGGTAGGAACAGTAGTCAGATGGTAGAAAGGATGCGACGTGGTACAGTGAAGGAAAAGAAGTTGATAGGAAGATCACAAGGTGCGCTTTTGCATGTTGGAACATCTATTTCCATTTGCTCACCATCCTAGAACAACATGCTTCAAATTGAAAAAATGAATATCTGAGAGGACACAAGCCCCAATTCTCAAAAGGTGAGAACAACATTGTTTTCAAAGGACAAGAATCTTATTAAGGGGTGCTTGAAGACAAATCTAGTTGAAATAAATCCGGAGTTTCCATTATTTCTGATGGTTGGAAAATTTATCATTGCTTCTTCACTGCGTAGTCCCATGCCCATTTATGCCACACACTGCACAGTACAAGAGAAAAATATAGGATTTATTGCAAAAAAGTTTTAATGAATCTGATACAAAAAAGTAGACCCCATTTTGTGGTGTAGATCATCAGAGACAACGTGTCTGGTTGCAAAGTTGTCAGGATGATGGTGGAGACCAGGTACCCCAACGTTTTTGAACTCCATGCATAGTGCAAAGGTTGAACCTTCTTTTCCAACATATTTCTACAAAAACACCCTGGATTGTGCAACATGTAGAGAAGTGCAAGATAAACAACCACAAATATCCAGCTAATTTCATTGAATTCTCTAATTTAAAGTTACTGAAAGTATCTAAGACTAGATATTATACCTACTTCACTTTGATGCAACATCTGATAGAAGCTTTAACAAACAATGTTAAAAATAATTATAGGTGAGATGTGGGTGGTTTGGAGGCAATCAGAAATCAAGGTTGTGATGATTCAAGCTTGTATTGTTGACAAGGATCGGTGGCAAATGATTTGGTTGGTTACTACTTTCGTTGAGCCTATTGTTGATATGGTTTGGAATGTAAAGATTGAAAAACCTTGTTTGGGGTATTCACAAGACATGGATGAAATAATAGGGGCATTAAAAGAAATCTCAGATGTAGAGAATGTAAATAGTAATATAGATGATGCAGGCTTGATCTCGCAGGTCAATGTTGTTCTCATTGATTGATGAGACAAATTCAATGTTCCTCTACACATGTTGACACATGCATTTAATCCTAAATTCTAGAATGATATCTTCCTTGAAGGTAGAAAAAAGAGGAAGGTTGCACACAAATTTTTCCAGATATGCAAAGGATATAATATTTTATAATATCCCATGATATGGGAGAAAGAATAATAAATGTCATTTATTATTAATCATGTTACAAAAACACATCTCAGGGTTATCCCAAGGTAGGCTACCCAATTACATTTGATACATATGCGACTCTTTCACCTTTCTCCCAATACACTGCATCATTTATAGTACCCTAAGATGATTAAGGTGATCTAACCACCTAACCTTGTGGTAAATTATAACTCTAGTCATATTATATTATGAACATGTTATTACAAACATGGTTACTTATACACAATGTATTAATATTATTATTATCTTGGAGCTTGTCTTTTGCTCCCCCAATAAAGGTTACACTAGTTTGGGGCCTAAAATAGGATAATGTGCGCCAATGTTTCTCCTAGAATATGATGCTCTAAAATTGGATAATGTGGATTATGTTTGCACTAGGTTAACTGCAATCCCACATGAAGCAAAGCCTTTGTTATCTTTCAGAGTTACTCCAAGAGAGTTTACACCTAGGTTGCACGAAACTTCTAGAAACCCGATATTTCAGGCCGTACTCGAACCCTAAACTCTGAAACTCCGCCAAAACTCGACTGAAACTTGACCATCATATAATCATCTATGAGAGTTAATATAGATTTGGTTTTCCTTCAAAATTGTTATCTATGGGTACATATATGATGTTTCAGCTTAAGTTTCGGCTAACGTTTCCATTTTTGGGAGTTGACGTTTCTAAACGTAGCCGTTTCGGAAACTTTGAAACATTTCAGTGTTTTGTGCAACTTAGGTTTACACCATCCCTAGGGGTGTTTCATGTGATGCAATCTAAGGGAATTTTCCTTCTTCCACAGGCAACCCTGGTATGTATTTTGGTGCATCTTGTAGGTGTAGGATCCGTGTTATTGGATCAGTTTGGATCAATTTTATGAGCAACCTATAAGTGCCATTTGTCCGGGAAGAACACTACACATGAGATTTGGATGGATCTTCATAATTTGTTCCAGAATAAGAACAAGAATTGGGTATTGGCATTGGAGGACAAGTTGAAGTCCACCAAGATGATACAGGGTGAAGGGGTGACTTCGTATCTGACGAGATTGTCTCAAGTCAAAGATACAACATAGGGTCTGCAGCATGATTGTCATTGTATCTTGTAATCCATATACTATTGTATTATTTAGATTGATTTATAACAAAGATTGGGTTGTACTTTATTGTACAATATTTTGTTAAAAATTGTGTATACTTGTGCATATGTGATTTACTACATTATATTGTTCAGTTGTGCAAAGTAGTTATGTTGAGATTCTTGGTTTGGTGGCGTCAGAGATTCTAAGATTCTAACCTAGAACCAAGATCATGGAAATTCAACACCTTGTAGATCAGCAGTAGTTGTGATCATATCGTCTCACTCCAAAAGGGAGTGCGAATAACAAAGTAGCAGCCGAGCAGAAGGAAGTAGGAAGTTTTCTCCAGTTCGTTGAGATGGCCATTGTTGGGCTTTGTGATCAAGACAGGTTGGATGGAGATTCCAACTACATCATCTGGAAGGAAATGATGTCCTTCCTTCTAGATGAATATGGCTTGGAAGCCTATATTGATGCAGTGGTGACAACTCCTCAAGATGCAGATCAGCTGAAAGAGTATAGAAAGGAGTGGGCGCGGGTGAAGCGATCGATCCTGGACAAAGTCCAGGATCATATAGTCTTGCATATAGCTAGCAAAGATATTTCCAAACAGATATGGGATGCTCTCTCAACGTTATATCAGGGTACTTCCGAGCAGCAGAAGATGTACCTCAAGGAGAAGTTAAGGCTCATCTGGATGCATAAATGGGAAGGCATAGACCCCTTCCCCACCAAGATTCAGGAGGTTTGGGACCAGTTGTTGGGGCAGCGCCTCAACCCACAGAGCTAGTGAGATTGGCACTCAACAGTGTCTTTGAGGATTGGTAGGTCTTTGTCCAAAGCATATTGGGCAGAGACATGTTACGAGAATGGAACAGGATGTGGGATGACTTACAACAAGAGGAATTGAGGTGAGCTCTTCTAAAGAGTTCCATCAGTAGCAGTAGCAGCGGATCGAAGGCAACAAAGAAGGAGAAGAATGTGGCCCTCGCATCTAAGGGTCCCAGTTAGGCACAGGGGGAGAAGAGGAATAAGAAGAGGGACCTGTCAAAAGTTAAATGCTTCAGGTGTGGTGAGCTCGATCATGGCAGTACCCAGTGTCCTCTCGAGAAAAAGGACAAGGAGGAGAACCAGGAACAACAGGCATCTTCAGTAGAGATCAATAGGCTTTCCTCTAGGTTGGAGGAAGACCTGATATACCTCCAGGAGTGAGGTGGGGTGACTTGGAGTTGTAGCCCCAGAGAGCTACAGAGATTTGGGCAAGGTCCTTGAGGAATCCACCTCATGGATCAGTACCTAACTACAGGGGCCCTCGGTATTGAGCACTACGAAGTCAAGCCTTTTGATCTCTATAGCCTAGGGGAGACTTTTGAAAAGTGAACAAAGTAAGAATCAAATCCATGATCTGCCCTTGGCAGCCAGGTCGCTTCACCACTGAGTTATATCATCCATTCTATGAAAGTAATATCATAGAATAAGTCAAGTTGTAGATTGCAAGTTCCAACAAAAGCATATATGAAAGAACATGCCTTGAGTCACTGAAACAACAGAAACCATGGATTTAAGGAAAAAGTCCTAAATAGTGTTGTAATGCATCAACTATATTCTTTGCGCATTGATGGCATCAAATGATGAAGAAGAATGCCTGTCTTGAATCTTGATTTTGATGTCATAAATATTTTAAGCTACAATCTCTCATGCAAATGGTATAGTCATCCATGTAACTTTATGTGATGGGCTCCCTGTTATATCACTATTTAGTGTTCCTTCAATGACTATTTCCTATTGTGGATCTCTAACACAAACTAAAGCAACATAAAAACCATTAAATCTGATCTAATCTTGTTGTGACTAAATAAAGTGGTCAAGCATAATTGAAAATATAAAGCATACTAAAGGAATTAAAAACATATAAATAAATGTATATAGATATCAGTAATTATAACACCTACACGTTAACTCATATCTAAGCTAACAAAACATTAAGAAAATACATTAAGATTAGAGAACTAGCATCATGTCTTGATGAAAAATAAACACTGTTACAAAGGGGCAACACTAAAGTATGCTGCCATAATGAAGCTATAATCTAGCTACTATTCCCAAAACCTATTAAAAACTGAATGACCATCCACCTTCAAATATATTCTCAATTTGAATATTTGTACAAAGAGAGCTTTGGGTGGATCAAAATCAATTCCCCAATCTTTTATTTTACCCAACTATGAGATAGGCACAAGACAACAAATGGTTATTATAGGCCAAAATTAGGTGATTTTGATCCCCAAAATACATATGAAATATTCAAATGGTTATTATAGGCCAAAATTAGGTGATTCTGATCCCCAAAATACCTATGGAATATTACTTGATGATTCTTCAACTCTTAAAATAAGTGATATTTGTTCCCATAACATTAAGATGATTGATTTCACATTTCCCCCAAATCTGGGTGTGGGATAGAAATGTGAGAAAACTGTGCCATTTTTACAAGTTGGGCTTCAATAACCATGCATATCTTCCAAACCATGATGAATATTGGGAAACTATCTAATGATTTACTAATGCTCCTTAACCCATAAGATTGATATTCCATATTCATTGCTTCTGTTGAAATTCAATAAGCTCTAGAGGTGTAGTTCCACTTTGTCAATAGCAAAATGATTCTATAACCTTCATTGAATACATTACTCAACCATGGCCATGTAGTTCTTCACAGAATAACTGTTGTAGCATGAGAAAATATTCTTAGTACTGGAACTCAAACTACCATCATCCAAAAAAGGTTTATACAGTTCTTCCTCTATTTCTTCAACAATGGTGATGTGCGTAACCACTTTGACCACTTTGAGGACTGATGCTGAAAGAAATCCACTGCCAGGGACTATTGTCAATGCAAAAATTACATCAAAATAAAGAACATTATATGGATAAGGGGTTGTACGTATGAACCTAGTGAATACAAAGATCATTTTTTTATGATCTAATAGTCATAGAAACTTTGGATGTGTTGTAGCTTTGACCTTCTCTTGTCCGACTATTGCCCCAAACATAATCCATTAAAGTGCTTGAACTAGTGTATACATTATCTTGTGGATAGGCCCTTTTTCTCAAGGTATAGTCTTCCATCTCCACAAAATTACAATTCTAGAAACTGATGTTGATAAGGATGACAATTTTGTATTGAATACATGGAGCCACCAACACATATCTTAGCCACTCCACAATCTTGAAGCATAATACTCATTCCCTACTAATTGATAACAAGACTATGAGCTGCGACTAAATCTGATGAAAATAAGATTTCTAATCTACTTGTTTCCTGATTCCTTCATATTCATACCACAACCTCAAACTATTGTACAACATTTCACATGTTGTCCTTTCTTTTTTATGATCTATCGCAAATTGTGATAGGGTCTTAACCATTCATGAAACTTCAAAAAAAGTGAGAAATCTTACAGTGTACGTTAAATAAGGTTGTGGATACGATTAACGTAGTTGATATGGTGTGCATATTGTAGCATAATGAGGGGTTGTAATTAGGAAGGAAAGGGGAATGACAAGCATATGAAGTTACAAAATGATAAATTTCCTTTTCCCCCAATGAATCAAATGAATTAAAAATATTTGACCTCATAATTGTTTATTTACCAGTACTTGTTGAGTCTAAATATGCACACAGACACATGTATGCCTTCAAGATAAAAACCTTGTATAGAACACCAAGGACGGTGTTCCCCCAAGGGGGAGGGGTTTGTAACAACCCCTGGTTAATTTTTCATTTAAAAAAATATAAGACCAAGGTCATGGGACACATATTCCAAGCTAAATGGTGGGAAAAACATCTTAGTGGGTGTCACTTTCGGCTTATTAATGGCTATGGAAATTGACAAAGGCAAAGAGGAAATAATTGGCATTTATTTATGAAAATAAAGGGAAATAGGAGAAAAGGAAGATGAAATGACACAAATTTGCATGAGAGGGGAAAATGAAGGAAATAGAGGCCTCAATGATAAAAAGGATTATGAGTATTAGTTCACGGCTTTTGTTAATTGTCCCTTTTGACATTTTTGGGTGGAACTCTCTTTTATTCTCTCATTCTCTCATACTCTTGCACACTTAGAGAAAGCTTGGAGCATTCTTGGAGCACTTTAGCATTCACTTGGATTTGGAGAGACAAGGTAAAGGAAAGCAAGAAAGTGCAAGGGAACAGGTGGATCAACATCTACAACTGGATTGCTTTACAGGTAACAGGGTGCATGTGTGATTTCCTTGTTGATTTATGGATGCATGTGATTATCTAGTTATGTGTTGTAATTGGCATGGATGATTTCTTGGATTGACAGTAGGTTTAGCCTTGCCTTGCCATTTCTAGGATAGCCATGGTGTTGTGGGCTTTTCCACTTGATTGTTTTCTGATTGGTGCTCATAATTCCTTATGGCTATGGGTTGGAACAAATGCTCTAGAAGCCTTAGAACAACTTGGGTTGAGTCACTATCCCTGGAGCCTAGGTTGGGACAAACACTCTAGAGGCTTTGGTGGGTTGAGTTACTAGTCCCTAGAGCCCAGTTGGAAAAACGCTTGAGCCTTGGAAGGTTGTGGGTTGAGTTACTAGTTCTTGGAGCCCTCGACATCTTTGGTAGAGAACGATATTGTAGGTGTTACTGATGTTCGACCATGAGGTGGAACCATTGGTTGAGGGTTGAGGTGGGTTGGCCTCTGGAAGCCCTGGTTTGGTTTATTACATGAGATCCCACATTCATGCTTGGAATATGGCACGAGGGTGATTGGCTAAAAGAAAGATTTGGTTCAATCCAATCTATGGTAAGGTGGTACATGGAAGTCCCTGACTTGGTTGGCATTTTCATATGTTAATATCACGTATTTTCCTATTATGATCTATGAACATATGTGTTGATTATGATGGTTATCTTATGGTTGCCTTGAGATGGTTTATATGTTGTTTATTTGCTGGTCATATGCTGGTTATATGATGTATATGGTCAATGGATCTTGACATGTTTGATGAATATATGAATGTTTGATGAATGCGCGGACCAACAAGTGTTATTACATCTAGCTAGAGAGGATTTAGAGCCTTCTTGGCAATTCTCAGACGAATCTCGGACTATTATGATCACATATGCATTCATGACCTATAACTTACATGTGTTGCCATGTGTTTGACGAAATACCTAGTTTGTTCTGGTCAGTCTAGCTCAAGTTTGTGACTCTAGTTTGTATGTTTGGCATTGTCGTCATGTAACTTATGCTTATGGAAAGTTTCAGGAAGTTCTGAGCTGTGGTCTGGACGCTGGCCTTAAAAGGTGGCACCGATCTCGGGAGCACATGAAATGAATTGAAGATTTTAGGTCACAACCACTGACAGTTAGGCTTATGAGTGTAGATGGAGGCTAAAAACCGCATGCATGCCTTGTTGTGGGTGCGGTTAGGGGTTAGGTCAGTGAAAAATCAGTTCCACCTTAGGATTTTATTATTAGAGGTGGACTGAATTCTAGGTGACCCAATGTCTAGAGGGATGTCTGTGAGTTGTCAGTGTGTCGGTTGGTAGGCCCCACTTCCATAACTAGAACTTGGAGGTCGAGTCATGTCATAGTAACTCTTTGTCTCATGTTTACCCTTACAGACTAGTGAAATTGGGCAAATATGGGAGGGGTGGTTACAGCAATCTCCCTCCCACCCCACTTCCCCTCCTCCCTCCACCTCATCGCAGCCCCTCCCTCTCCCTCTCCCTCTCATCCCACCTGCTCCCGATGCTCCTCCCGCCAACCCCTCCCTCCACCTTGCCCCTTGTCCCTCCCTCTCACCCCACCTACACTCCACCTGCCCCTCCATCCCCTTCCCCCTTGCCCCACTCCATCCAGTCCCCTCCATGCTAGCACCTCTCCTCTTGCTCATCCCCCAACCCTCCTCTCCTCTCACCCCACTTCCCCCCTGCCTTGGCCCCCATTCTCCTCCCTCCCTCTCACCCCACCTCTCGTCCCTCCCCCCCTTTCTCCTTCCCATTCAACCCCACTCCTTGCCCCTCTCACCCCACTTCCCTCTCCCTCTCCCTCTGATTCAATGACAATATAATAAGAATAGGAGCCTGAAAGGGTTTTCAACTTTTCCCCATAGTGGGTTTGACATGGTCTCCGACCAATCTTAGTGTCTCTATGTGTGAATGATGTTCTTCTATTTTTCCTTTATGTTCTGTTGCATTGATGATGATATTGTTCTTTCTATGTCATTGCATATGTTGTCGAATAATGTTGTAAAACTGAATAATGATATGATGTTATGGGGTGAATTTAATATGCAAATGAATAGATGCAATTATCTAAAGCAAAGAAGAATATAGCCTTGAGATAATTTAACATAGTATTAGAGTTGGGCCGAAGAAAAGTCATTGAGATCACCCCTATGAACACACCATTGATGGAAGCAAGAGAATATGGAGTGGACTTCAAAGAATACTAGGGTTTGATGGAAACCCTAAGCAATCTGGTTATTAGGGTTTGATGGATATTACGAGATTGGGGTTTGAAAGAACCCTGGATTATGTCAAAGACTTGAGATATGCAATCTAGAAACACTATGATGATCAGCAAAGATATTCTAGCACTTGTGACAAGTTTCGTGTAACACTAGATGAGATAGTCTCAATTAGGCCTAGTTGTTAATGAAGCAAGTTGACATATATTAAAGGCATTAATTTTATATGGAAAATGGATAGTAATGACCCTTAAAGGCTCGTTCAATATGGAGTTGATCTCCTCTTGTTAAAGATAAGTACCTTTTAGATTTATGCTACCTCTTTGTGATTCTATTCCTCTTTGGGTTTGTTGCTTTGATTATTACTTATACTTCTTGCATATATATTTGAGTATTTGGATAATTCTGACCTCCTCATTGTTAAATTTTCTAAGGGCATATTAATCTTTTCTTTGATAATTGCATTCTTATATACTTTTCATCATTTACATATTCATTCACCCCAATATAACTTAAATTCATTAACACTTACGTAGAAAGAACAACATCAACAATAATGCAACAGAAATAAAAGGAACATTAGAAGAAAAGCACACACACATATAGACACCAAGATTGGTCAGAGACCAGGGCAAAACCCCACAAGGAAGGAAACACATAATTCTTCTTCTTCTTCTATTGTATTTTAATAATTGTCTAGCTGAGATACAAAGTACAATAAGATACATCAACATGCCTTTGATCGCCAACCCAAGTCAGATCACAACTAAGTTTGTGAACTGAAATTTGATAAACCAAGAAAGTTTCTATTGTACCATTGTTGCAAGAAACAAATGCATCATCAAGCATTATCAACTTTGTTTGAACTATATTAAGTAGATCATGATGTCTAGGGGATGAGCCATCCATCATTGATGTATCAAAGTCATATCAATGTACAATAAGTGCCATATCATAACTACCATAGAGTAAGCCTTATTTTACCATGCCACTTATATACACATAAATGCATCATCAAGCATTATCAACTTTGTTTGAACTATATTAAGTAGATCATGATGTCTAGGGGATGAGTCATTCATCATTGATGTATCATAACTACCATAGAGTAAGCCTTATTTTACCATGCCACTTATATACACATTAAGGGTGTCTATGATTCATAGGCATGTACACACCATGTCTACCTATTGTATAGATCATAAGAGTGTCTGCTTTGACATATAAATTTTGTCTGTTGTGTCATATACAACCATACCGTACATACCATGTCTGCCATGAAGAGTCTAGACATATCCTCTTTGCCATGAAGAGCCTAGCCATGCCCTGTCTACCATGACATATACAACCTACCATACATACCCGGCCTGCCATGAATAGCCTAGCCATATCCTGTCTACCAAGAAGAGCCTAGCCATACCCCATCTGCCATGAAGAGCCTAGTCATACCCAGGTGGGAGGCAAACATATGAACCAACCATAATTGCAAGGATGTCAATATGTAATGCTGCAAAGATGCCAATGTGTAATTGAAACGATGCCAATACATATAACAAAGTGATGACCCAAAAATGATGTCACGATATATGTGATGTGAATTCATGACTGTAATGTATATGTGGTGCTAGGACTTTAATATATAGGCGATGCCATAACTGTTATTTAAATATGATGCCAAGACTCTGTGTGATGTATAAGACGTATGCAATGATTGTAATATGTACGCCAATACTGTATGTGATATATAACACTAATGTGATGATTGTAATATGTATGCGATAAAAATGTGACGACTGTAGTATGTGTGCCAGGATTTTATGCAATACAAATGTGATGACTGTAGAATACATAAATGAACTAAGATGTCAATGTAGCTTAGAGCATACATATACATACGATGTCATATAATTGAGATGTCAATGATTGAACAATAATTAGGTAGGGTTTTTGGCATTATGGAAAGGTTTGGAGATTGCTATTGCAAAAGGTATTAGGAAACTAAAGGTTCTTAGCAATTCATCGCGCGCAAACACACACACATATTCCCTTTTTTAAAAGCATGCTCTAGGTTTATAATACATAATTGACATTATAAATTAGAAATAAGGTTTTAAGAACACTTTATGCAAGATTATTCAATCTTTACATAAATTCTTTACCAATAATGCAATGATTATGGATTAATTACTCAAAATACATTACATAGGTCATACCATGAGTGTTTCGTTAAGATGATACAACTTCTAGTTTTATTTTTAACATGTAATTAAAATTCCAGTCATATGTTTAACATTCAATTTAATTTTTCTCAATGCATATTCTAAATCATGAATAACAATAAGAATTCTTATCATATCACATAATAATATTTAATTAGAATTCTAGTTAAGCATCGAACAACTTTCAATGATGCTTTTTAATGTATTTTATTTTGTTTTACTTAAACAAAATAAAGAAATACAAAATATAAATTTAGACAATGTGATATTACATCAATCAAATAATGGGTACATCCATTCATGTATTAATTTTTTTAGCTTATTAAACATTTTCCATGCTACCTTTAGTTTAGGTAGTAAATTTAATCCAACATATGTTTTTGTTTACTTTTAAAATATGTGGTACAACCAAAGTGGCAAGTTTATTAATATTTAGTTGTACGTCATTTTGCAATCTTCCTCGTTGATTCTTAATGGCTTTTGGCTCGGGAGGGGCCCCTTCCTCTCGCGACGAGGAGGTCGCCTTTCATGCTTTGATTTTGATGCTTAAAACTAATCCTAGGCCAAAGAAGCATTAAAAGAAATTTGTTAAAACCGCTGAGAATATTTCGTTTGTTGCTCCCTACGAGATTTCAAAAGACCTCTTTGACTTTCTTTAACAGAGCCTTGCTTGGGAAATTCATGGGCATGTGGCCCTCGCCCATGTCCATCGAACATTGGTTTGACAAAGCCTAGAAATCCATGATGAAAGGAAACTTAGATTTACTTGCAGTGGGCAATGGCTTTTTTGTCTTTCTCTTCAAGTTGTAACGAGGACATTCAATCCGGATGAGGATATTCCTACCATCTTGCCTATCTAGATCAAGCTTTCTCACTTTCCCTTGTCAATTGTTGGATCGATGAATGCTTGAAGGCCATTAGAAATGGTGTAGGAAGGTTTCTAGATCAAACGAAACATAAAGGCCAACAATTTGCATGTGCCAAAATATGCATAGAAGTGGACCTTGAGAATGGAAACATATCCAACCACTTGACTATGAGAAACTTTCATTTAAGTACTAGAGTTGCCATGAATATGGGCACTTCAACTATGACTATAAAAAATATTAGGCTGGAATTGGAGAAGGAATGACCTCTACACAAGAAAATCAATGGTACATCCAAAAGAGGGGGGAAAATCGAGGGAAAGGTGGGATCAATAACTCTAAATCTTCTTGGAAGACCTTCTTGGCAAATTAGATCTTTTGGATGTTTCTAAAAAAAAAGGGAATATACTTGGTCCAATTGTCGAAGCAGTTCTGAGCACATAGTGGCTCATTTGGATTGCTTCCTCATTCACAATGATTGGTTGGTTCTCTATCCACCTCCTCCCAACCTCTCCCTCTCCCTCTCACCCGACCTCCTCCCCCCAACTCCC
>APFE030390560.1:0-29345 GCA_000404065.3 Pinus taeda | reverse complement strand
CACTCCACCTCCCCACCCTTCACCTCTCTCCCATCAGCCATCCCACATCCCCTTCTCTCTCTAGCTCCCTCTCCCTCTCACCCACCTCCCACCTCTCTCCCCAACCTTTCCCTCTCACCCCACTTTCTCCACCCATTGCCGCTCCCTCTCACCCCACCACCTCCTCCCTCGAACACCCCACCTGCCCCTCCCATCACCTCACCCCATGCTCCTCCCTTTCCCTCTCACCCACCCCACAATTCATCCTCCCCTCTTGACCACTCCTCTCTTCCTCTTATCCGACCTCCCTTGCCCCCCCCTCTCCTTGGAGCCCCAATCCCTCCTTCTCACATCACCTTCTCCTACCCTTCTCACTCCACCTCCCCTCCTTGCCCCAACCCCTCCCTCTACTTCCCCTTACCATCCTCCCTTTCCCTCTCCTTATCAACCACCTACCTCCTTCCTCTACTCCTCCATACTCTGCTCCCTCTCCCTTTCAACCACCTACCCTCCTTCCTCTCCCCTCACCACCTTCCTCTCTCTCACTCCACCTCCCCTCCTTGCCCAACCCCTCCCTCTACTTCCCCTTACCATCCTCCCTTTCCCTCTCCCTATCAACTACCTACCCTCCTTCCTCTACTCCTCCATACAACCACCTACCCTCCTTCCTCTATACTCCTCCATACTCTTGCTCCCTCTCCCTTTCAACCACCTACCCTCCTTCCTCTCCCCTCACCAGCTTCCTCCCTCCGTCTTCCATCTCATCCCACCTCGCCCCACTCCCTCTCCCCTTACCACCCTCCTCCCTCCGTCTTCCATCCACCTCGCTCCACTCCCTCTCCCCTCACCATCCTCCT
This sequence comes from Pinus taeda, assembly GCA_000404065.3. NCBI lineage: Eukaryota > Viridiplantae > Streptophyta > Pinopsida > Pinales > Pinaceae > Pinus > Pinus taeda. Next base: position 28,509 of record APFE030390560.1, on the reverse strand, counting down.
CCCTCCGTCTTCCATCCACCTCGCTTCCCCCCTAAACATTAGCTTAAACAAACACATGCATATAGCATATTATACCATCTCAAATAAATAAATAAACAGTTTTAGTATCAATGATATGAAATGTGTTAAAAGATGTGATCTAAATTTATTATTAAAGAATAATAAGTCTAGTCTCATTTCATTTCATGAAATCCACACCATAAAAGTACACTAGCGTAACAACTAACAAATAGTTAAAATAATTGGAAAAAGTCTTATCAAAGTAATAATACGTGAATTACCAAAGTGAAACTGTTTCTAAGACGCAATCAATACATATGTTTTTCGTTTTGATTTAAAACCCCAAAATCGAAATTATAATTTTCTCATACAGCGGCGGGTGTGTGTGTCTGCTCTGGGTGGGTCCAGCAACCTGTTGGAGACGGGAATTGGAGCGTGTGCTGGAGCAACTTGTTGGCAATGGGCGGTTCTAATGAAATCTAACGAGACAGATGGACACAGAGGTTTATTTTAATTAAAGAGAGGCGAAAATGGGGAAGGCGGGTTTCTATTTGAACCCCAGACAGAGGAACAGAGGGTTTCTATTTGAGTTTGAGCAACTTGTTGGAAATGGCAATTGGCGGTTGTGTCCTTTCTGGGTCGAACAAAACTGACGGACACAGAGAGGTTTATGCTAATTAATGAGACAGTCAAAGTAAAGAAAGAGGGTTTCTGTTTGAGCTCCAGACAGAGAGAGGCGTTCATGTTAAACCAAACAGACACAAAAGGAAGAATGGCTGCTTGAGTTTGAGTTGCCTTGAACAAAAATCTTCGATGAGCTTGAGTTTGAGTTGCCCTTGAACAAAAATCTTCGATGAATTTATTCAAGAATAGATTCAAGCAAGCAATGATTGGATTTGAGCTAAAAAAACTGAGACAGAGACAGAAAGAACTAAATTTATTAGAAAGAAGAAACTAAATTTAATAACAGGTGGTGGATACATATGCACAGGGTTAAAGTAATGAAGAAGATAAAGAGAAGATGATTCAATTTGTTGGTAGGAGACGACGCAGGGCTTCAACAACTACGGGTTGGCTGAAGAACGGAGAAGAGAAAATCACCAGAATTAGAAGAAGAAGGGTGTTTAGGATTCAAAGAGGGTTTGGATCGGGTTTCACCAACCAAGGTCGAATCTATCTATGAGGCTGCGTCCTCAAATGATGGTTCCCATCAGATAGAATTTTCCAAGATTTTATGCAAGATTAAAACAGTGAATTCAATTCAAGTAAGGTAAATAAGTTCATGCAAAGAAATGGAAAACAGGTAGAGGGAGGAGGAGGGTAATACGAATTTAATGAACAAAAGAACATCAATGAGTCATAAGGCAATGTTGAAGGAAGCAAAAGAGTAGAACAAAGCACAGCATAGAGGAAATAAATACCTGGAATTAGAAGAGAAGCAGTCCTGTAGTTGAGTGTTGAGCAGCAATGATCTCCATGACCCAGAAGAGAGTTGAACTCCATGACCCAGAAGAGCGTTGAGCAAGTAAGTTGCGTCTTTCAAGCTGTTGCTCCAATAAATGATCAATTATAGTGTGGAAAGCCTGCAAGGCTTGATATATATAGCCAAGGTTGCTTCTTATCTAAGGTTTTGGACTCCTTACAACGGATATTTTGCCTAATAGCTTTTACATGCTTTTGTTCCCTTTTGAACGGTTAAAAGCTTTTCCATGCTTTTCCTTCCTTTTGAACAGCCTTTCCATGCTTTTCCTTCCTTTTAACCGTTAATGAGAGGTAAGGAACGTTTTCCCTTCAAGTTTATCCATCTCATCTCTCTTTAACGGAAAATTTTTAAAATTGCCCTCCACCACGTCACTCCACAGCATTATTAATCTAGTCAGCTTGTACAAAGAAATTTCAAGTTAAAAAATATTTTGGCATGATGATGGATGCTTTCAGAATGTTAGCTTTTATGATTCACGTTATCCCTGTTTTTGGTGTTATATATATGTGAATTTATGCCTTGCTGTTGTGTTCATTACCTAACTGATTTTTGTTTTTCTGTGATATATGAAAATTTTTGGTAGTAGATTTACGGATTTTTCCTCAGGTTTGAACTTTGAACTTTGGACCTATTTGATTGATAGATCTACCAAGTCTTTCATTGGAAACACGCTGCCAATATCTGCAAATCTGTTTTCCAATCTGAAGTTCGTATACCAATATGCAAGCATCTCTCTATATTTGTCATGACTGGTATATACTTTTCCCTGTTGATCTGAATTACATAGTATGAGGAATATATGTTTTTGTGGTAATTCAATTATTGTTTAAATATCTGGATGAGAGGACTAGGCAAATTACTTTGTACATATATAGAGGTCTGGAGCTTAGATACTTCACTTTTGTATTTAAGTGTGTGTAAATGGCCAGGTTCTAGTCCAACTTCTGTGCGTTGTTCTTTTTATCAACTTCCACGCATCTTAGCAATGAGTATTGTTAATTCTTCACTGTGACACTGCACCTGGTAATTCATTTTTTAATGTGAAACCTGTTCAATTATAAAGGATGAGATCTATTTTTTTCTGATTAGCATATTTATAAATTTTATCGATCATTGTCGTTGCCTCATGATTTATGAAAGATATGAGGTTTCAATCTGGAAGGCATACCTGGGTCCGTGTGCATATTTTTAGTTCTGATTATGTGTTTTGTGCATTGACATATATAAAAATTAATTCCTGATTTAGAAAGTGCATATTTACCCATATTTATAATGATTATTTGGCATGTGTGTATTGTTCCAGGCATCTCCATATTTTCCATAGTATATTCGTACTTTGTTACTGAGAAAGGTGAAACATTCAATGTTGGTGTAGAGCTCATTTAGGATTTGCCATTTTTGGGTTCTATATTTTTATATTTAATGAGTTATAATATGTATGCATTTTTGTAATTGGATTCTCTGCACTGCAATATCATAGGAATAATGGCTACACGTTGGAAGGGATATGTCTGGTGTTCAAAACCACTTGATTTTCCTTCTTTCTTATGTAGAAAGGATTCTCTTGAATCTTCAAAACAAAAATCGTTAACAATTTAATTGCATCTCAACTATTTAGTCTGATTAAGCATATTTATAAATTTTATCAATCATTGTTGTTTTCTCATGATTTATGAAAGATACGAGGTTTTTATCTGGAATGCATATGTGTGTCCGCGTGCATATTTTTTGTTCTGATGATGTGTTTAGTGCATTGCCATATAAAAGAATTATTACGAAAGTGTTTTTACCCATATTTAGAATGATTATTTGGCATGTGTGCATTGTCCAAGAACCACCATATTTTTCTATTGTATATTCCTACTTTGCTATTGAGAAAAGGTGAAATATCCATTGTTGTGTACAGCTCATTTAGGATTTGCCATTTTTGTAGCTGGATTCTCTGCACTGCAATGTGACAGCATTAATGACTACATATTGGAAGGAATATGTCTGATCACAACCACTTGCTTTTCCTTCTTTCTTATGTCAAAAGGGTTCTCTTGAATCTTCAAATTAAAAATCTTTAACAATTCAATTGCATCTCAACTAAAAAAATTCACTGCATAATCATGTATTGTCCTCAATTGTTCTATCAATTCAAACATACAACTCCTCCTCCCTTTTTTTAACCTTTTCCTTGAATTAACCAGCAATTATATAAAAAATTCGTCTACTATAGACAAATGTTGGATGAAAAAATACAAAGTCCTTCCTTGTAACTATCTTAGTAATTTTTACATGTATTATTTGAGCAAATCCAACTCTCTTTCTTAATTCCCCACTGCAATTACATGTTTTTTTGTGCAAATCCAACTTTCTTTCTTATTTCCCCACTGCAATTTGAGTTGCATTTTTTTGAGCACATCCAACTCTCTTTCTTAATTCCCCACTGCACCCCAATCCAATTCTCTTTCTTAATTTCCCAATGCAATTTGAGTTGCATTTTGTTTTGTTTTTGTTTTTGTTTTTGTTTTGTTTTGTTTTGTTTTTTTTTGTTTTTTGTTTTTTTTTGTTTTTTGTTTTGTTTTTTTGTTTGTTTTGTTTTTTTTGTTTTTTGTTTTTTGTTTTTTGTTTTTTTTGTTTTTTGTTTTTTGTTTTTTGTTTTGTTTTTTGTTTTGTTCGCAAATCCAACTCTCTTTCTCAATTTCCCACTGCAATTTGAGTTGCATTATTACCTGGAAGCAAATTCAAAAAAATCACGGAATGTTAATAGTCCATCAGCTGGACAGTTGCTATGCCATTAAGCCCAATTCTCTAAATAAGAGTCTAGGGACAGATCAATCTGTTGTTGTTCTAACTTTTCAGTTAGTGGTTATGCTGTTATTCCCTATTTGCTAAATGAGAGTCTATGGACGGATCAATCTGGTGTTGTTCTAACTTTTTAGAAAAAGCAAGCATCTCGAGGCAATTTCAAACCACAGTTTGTGTTCCAAAGTTATTCCAAAGTTATATCTGTTCTTTGTTATTATATATTAACATTTCTTTGTTATTATATATTAACCAAAAAGAAATAAATGGAATTCGCAAAAATGTTATTCCTCTTGGAGAGTTGATTCTTGTTAGAATTCCTGTAAACCTAACACAACTTGGTTCGTAACACTAAAATTCAATGGAAGCAAATATAATGATCTCATTCACAATGACACTAACTGATCATGCCCAATTACATTTTTTCATTAATAATCCAAAGTTATTTGGGCTCCCATCCTGGGATAATGGCCCAATTGAGAAAATACAAAAATACAAATGCCCCAGATTTGATCCACTCGATCTGCCCTAGATTGATTTCCTATCTGATCCAGCCGATTTGACCTAGATCAATTTCCTTGGCAGCTTTGATCTCATTCACAATGACACTAATTGATCATGCCCAATTAATTTTTTTCATTAATAATCCAAAGTTGTTTGGGCTCCCATCCTAGGATAATGGCCGATTGAGAAAATACAAAAATACAAATGCCCCAGATCTGATCCAGCCGATCTGCCTTAGATCAATTTCCTTGGCAGCATTAGATCTCTAGTTTCCCTTCTTTACTTCCTTAGATTTGGCACTTTAAAGTAACACACTTCTCCTCCTGAGGCTAGTGTTGTTGTATGGTGTGTCTTCTGCCTCTCCCTTAGATCAATTTCCTTGGTAGCTTTAGATCTCTAGTTTCCCTTCTTTACTTCCTTAGATCCGGCACTTTGAGGTAACACACTTCTCCTCCTGAGGCTAGTGTTGTTGTATGGTGTGTTTTTGCCTCTCCCTAGCCTTGCTTTTATAACTTTACATTGAGTTAAACCCTATGTTGCACTGACTGTGGGGATGGGGTATTGGGGACGAGGGTACTGGGGGATGAGTTGGAGATGAAGAGTTGCCTAATAGTTGTACAAACCAATGAGAGAAGGAGAGAGAAGAAAGTGTGACTGAATGAGGTGCCAAATGAGGTTGGAGGTCACTTATATCTATAAAAGTCGTTGAGGGTGAAGTGACATGTCCATTGGGCTTCATGAGCCTACATTATGGTGTGGCTGACCTTGACAATTTGCACATTTGTGGGCTTAAATTCAAAAACGCATTTCTGCTTGTCCAAATTCGATAATCTTTAGTTCGATTTTGTTCCTCTTGAAAAGAGGAATTTAATGCAATCATTATCTCCATCAAATGAGCTGTCCAAAGTGGAATTTGGCCCTAGTTGCCAATTTTAACACTCCCTCTCAATTAGGGAGAATTCCGCCTGCCAATCCATCCATCGTCATTGATCATCATGCCATCCTGTTTTGAACCATCTCTATATCTCATCTCATCTCTGCTTTGCTGAACGCTGATATGAATAATGAAGAATAATTGATCGGGAATGAGTCACAAGACCTTACAACTCTTCACTGAAAAGTCCAGAGGCAGAACCTCAATCAGACTTGATCCCAGATCTAGTTGTTGAACACCATACATCCTAGACATAGCAAGTATGGCAGTACACGATGCATCCATCGGTAGTGCTATGGTCCCTATCCACTTTTCCCAACTCATCGACCAAATGAGAGGTACTTCCCATGAGTCTCGGACTACTACATGGGTAGGATGTACGCTGGGGCATCAACAGGAGAAGGTGAACCATTCATCCTGCGTTTCTATGTTATAGGAGAAGGTGTACCACTCATCCTATGCATATGTCAATCGTAGGGGAAGGTGAACCACTCACCTTACACACGTGTCATCAATCGTAGGGGAAGGTGAACAACTCACCCTGCACACATGTCAACCATCATGGGGTATCGCAGGGAAGGTGAACCACTCACCTTGTACACAACGCACCAATAGGGGTAGATGAACCACTCACCCTATGGTCGCTCATAGCTCCAAGAAGTACCCCAAGCCCCCAGTTGCTCCTAGAGCTCAATGTCCAACTCAAGCGGGACCCTCATGGGAGTGTCTTTCCACGATTCCAAGTCTCTCTCGAAAGGCTAAGAATTTGACCTTCCTTGAGGGCTTTGTGAGGATGTTCGCGACCTACTTATCAGTCTTGATGTGTTGGAGCCTTATTGCCCCTCGTTGTACCATATCTCGGATAAAGTGGTACCTGATATCAATATGCTTGGAGTAGTTGTGGAACACAAGATTCTCTGAAAGGGAATTCCGCTCTGGTTGTTGCAAAAGATCATGATGGTATCCAACATGTGCTCAAATAGCTCACTAAAGAGCTTCCTCAACCAAATAACGTCACAACAGGCCATACGAGCTGCAATGTATTCGGCCTCGACGGTGCTTAGATCAACTGTTTTCTTCTTCCTACTCATCCAAGAAATTGAAGCAGACCCTAATGAGAAGCAACATCCAGACACGCTTTTACGTTCCACCACACTGCCAACCCAATCAACATCAGTATATCCATGTAGCCTCAAATTCCTGACAGTGTATCCCAGTCCATAGTTGATTGTGCTATGAAGGTCTCTCAAGAGATTCTTAGCTACAATCCATTGTATGTGATGGGGCTCGACCATAAATTGACTTCATGTATTCACGACGAAGCATATGTCAGGATGGGAGTTTACCAAGAACATCAATGCCTCCACAAGTTGTCTATATTCAAAAGGGTTTGCCAATTTGGGTGGGCCCGGCAACACTCCCACATAACTTCTGGAAATTGAGTTTCGTCGAAGTAAACACAGACTTGCAATCCCCCATCCGACATCTCTCGAGTATCTTCACAATGTATTTTCCTTGAGAAAGGAAAATCTCACCCGACTTTTGCTAGACCTCCAGGCCTAGGAAGTAGTGCATCAGTCCTAGGTCCATCTCGAATTTGAAAGCCAACTCCCTCATTGATAAATGAGAGGGTTTGCACCTATAAGAAAGAGATCATCTACATAAAGGACCAAAATGAGAGGCATGTCCTTTTCAACCTTGAAGTATAGGTTATGATCAACATCGCTCCTTGTAAATCCCAACTTCGTAAGATAGCTATCAATCCTCTCATACCAAGCCTTAGGGGCTTGCTTCAACCCTTAGAAGGCTTTCTTCAACTTGCATACATGTGTCCTTCGATCTTGCACTTCGAACCCCTGAGGTTGTTCCAAGTAGACTTCTTCCTTAAGTGAGCCATGCAAGACAACGATTTTAACGTCCATTTGATGTAGGCTTCACCCTTGAGTGGCAACAAGAGCTATAATAGATCAAATAGTGGTGTATTGGGCAACCGGTGCAAATATCTCGTCATAGTACACTCCTTCCATTTGAGAGAACCCTTTAGCAATGAACCTAGTCTTATATTTTCAGCACTCCCATCAACTCCATGTTTAATTTTGTATAACCATTTTGAGGTGACTACAAACTTGTCCTTCGGTCTAGGCACCACATCCCAAACATCAATTTTCATGATAGATTCATACTCCTCATTCATTGCATCCTTCCAGACTTGGTGCTTTATGACTTCTTTGAATGTACATGGCTCAGTTTGAACAATAGTACTCATAGCATCTAAGTACCCTTGATACCTATTTGGCTTCTTACTTTCTTGAAATGTCCCTCTTGGTGCAATATGTCTTTCAGCATCTTCGAGAGTATCTTTGAGCCATAAAGCTATTTTCCTTGAGGTAGAGGGATCACTAGGAGGTGGATCAATGGGATCCATCTGTCAGAGGTTCATCTTGCTTTTCTGCAGCATCATCATTATCCTTCCTTGGAATGGGGAGACCTTTGGCTTTCCCAAGGGTAGTGTCTTCATCTAATGTGACATCATGTCTTACTTCCACATCTCTTTGACCAGGCACATAGATTCTATATGCCTTTGAATTTTCATTGTAGCCCACAAATGTACCTTTCTTTCCAGATGCTTCCAACTTGTTTCTTTTCTCTTTAGGCACATGAAAATACATGGGACAACCAAATATTCTAAAATGAGAAACATGAGGTTTCTTACGAGTCAAAATTTTTTCGGGTGTCTTGAAATCCAGTGCTAAATGTGGGCTCCTATTTTGAACATACATGGCAGTGTTGGCAGCTTCTCCCCATAAGAACTTCGGTAGACCTTGTTCATGAAGCATGGCACGACTGGCTTCCATGATTGTTCGATTCTTCCTTTTTAGCAACTCCATTTTGCTCAGGAGTGTATGGAATGGTTGTCTCCCTCTTAATGCCAACCTCTCTGCAAAAGTCACTGAATTCATTTGATTCTTACTCGGTTCCATTGTCGGTTCTCAATATTTTGATCTTCTTCCTTGTTTGATTCTCCACCAAGGATTTGAAAGAACGAAACCATTGGAACACTCCGTCCTTCTTCTTCAAGAAATAGATCCATGTTTTGCGAGAGAAGTCATCCACCAAAATTGCATAGTATAAATATCCTCCCAATGATGTTATAGGAAACATACTAGCTAGGTCAGAATGGACCAATTGAAGAATATCGATAGTTTGGCTTTCACTTAAAGGGAGTGGTCCCCTTGTAAGTTTCCTAGTTGGACAACCCTGACAAACTCCTTCATGATTCATATTGAACTCGGGCATACCAGTGATCATCTTCCTTACCCGAGGTAAGGTTTTGTAATGAAGGTGGGCAAATCTCCGGTGCCATAATTTAGATTGAAGAGAAGTATTGCAAATCAAGGTTCCCAAAGGACTTCCTCCAACTTGATAGAGACCATCAACCCTAAATCCATGTGAATATGCATCTTTAGGGTTTCTTTGCCAAATATGTACCTTTCCATCAATGAATGCTACCGTGAAGCCTTTTTCTTCCATCGCAAAAATGGACATCAGGTTCTTCTTCAAATCGGGCACATACAATACTTCATGTAGACGAATGGTTTGACCTTGATTCAAGTGAAGAGTGACAGTACCTATCCCTTTCACGAGTAGGTGGCATTATCTCCAAGTATGATCTCCAAATTAGTCTTCTTTTCAATCAAATTTGAGAGGGCCTCTTTGTACCTAGTGAATTGCCTTGAGGCTTCACTATCTATCAACCATTGATCAAAAGTATTTGGAGGAGAGGAAGTAGATAGAGCAGAAATAAGATAAAACTCCTTTTGTTTTTCTACAACATTACTTTCCTCATACTTGGAATTGCTCGTCCTTTCGGGAGGTCGAGCATTTCCATATCGAATAGTGGGAGCATTCCTCTTTCCTTTATTGTTGAATCTGTTGTTCCTTTGATTGCCATTGCCTTTGAAATTGTTGTTGTTGTCGTCGTCATCCTTTGGAGTATTCTTCTTGTGAGGACACTCTCTAGCATAGTGGTCGAATCTTTTGCAATTGTAGCGCCTTCCTTTTCTTCCTTCTTTGAATCCCTTGTTGAATCCTTGACTCTGTCTCCTTGGACCCCACATTATTTTTCCTCTTTGCACGAGCAGAGAAAGCAATAGGTTCATTTCCATTTGAGGGCTTGTCTCTCTCCATCATCCTCGTCTCCTCTTGAGTGCATCGAGCTAATAATTCATCGAAACCAGGTATCCTGCCATTGTTGAGAATGTGGTGTTAAACACATTCCATGCTCTTGAAAGACCTCCAAGAGCAATGAGAGTGAGCTCCCTGTCAGCAATAACTACTCCAATAGATAGTAGGTCATTCTTGATTTGTGTTATTCTCATAAAGTAGGATTGGATAGGCTCCCCTTTATCCATCTTGATGTCCTTCAAACTCGTTCTTGAGAAAGAGGATTGATTTGCATTGTTTACTTTGAACATCCCAACCATCTTATCATACATTTCCTTAGATGTTCCTAAATCAGAAATATGGGCAACCAAATGCTTTTGAATGGAGTCTATGATAATTCTTTTAACTTTGACCTACCTTTCTTGTACTTTGTCTTTGTAGTAGCTGGTGCATTTGAAGAAAGGCTCCACCACTCTTCCCTGCACATAGTCCATGGCTTCATGCCCTTCCAAAGTCAAATCCAAAGTCATCTTCCATGCATGATAGTCAGATTCGTCCTTGAGCTTATCCTCATATTTGAAGTAAGATGTAGTAGCCATTTGGGCTAGTCCAGTGATCTTGTCTAACAGATCTCCCTTAGTGATTACTTTTCTCTCTCTTGCTTGGGCTTTGTCTACATGTTAATTTTAGATAAGCATGGTATGTTCTATGTATGCCTAAGAGCAATTTACTTCAATTTTCTTATAAACCCAATTTCAATTTCTAGATTAGCAATCACATTAACATGACAGTAAATGCAGATAGAACATAAATAAAACAGTAGAAGATAAGCCAAGACAAGAAAACACAAGATATGGCGCCAGCAGGGACAAACCCCAATGTGGGGAAACCTTTTGATCAATTCTTATTATTCTTCAAAAGTTCAGCGGAGAGAAAGAGTACAATATGTAATATTCACTTGCCCAATCAAAGTGAAATTTGTCCCGTCAAAAGGAAGCCCTAAACAAAAAGTCAATGCTAGTGAACAAGGCAGATTTTGACCTCCAAAATAGCTCGGTCAAACTTAGTCAACCCAACCTCCAACAACAAATCAAATCAGCCCAAAACAGTCCCAAAACACTCAGCCAAACTTGGTCAACGTTGTAGTCAAACGCTTTTGCAGTCAACGCTGGTCAAACAGTACGGACTACCTCAATTTCTGTGCCTAGAAATGCGGCCTGCCCAAACGGAAAGTATCCCACAAAAATCGCAGTCAAACAAGGTCAACACTACTGGTCAATGTAGGTCAAACTTCCCTAAAATTCGGTCAATGCAGAAAACTGTCTTCTTCTTCACACGTGTGGAGAGAGGCTATCTTGAAATCCGTACCTAATTAGATGAGGAGACAGATGAAATGAGAAGGTGAGTGATGTCCAAATGAGGCAAAGGCACCTTCTATTTATATGAAAACGTTGAGGATGACTAGACGTGACTGTTGGGCTTTTGAGCCAGGAGCCTACATTAGTTTGCTGGCCAACCTTGACAATTTGTCCATAAACAAAATAAATTCGTAATTCCATTTGTACATGTCAGAATGAGATGATCTTTAGATCAATTCTACACCTCTTGGAGAGAGGAACCCAATAAAATTACCAGTTGCATCATATGAGCCACTGAGTTGCCAAATTTAACACTTCACCTGTGCTCTAATACCATGTTAATTTTAATTAACAGCGGTATGTTCTATGCTTAGCAAAATTACTTCCATGTCCTTTAGCATCGCAATAGCAATTTCCAATTTAGTCTTCCAATAGTAATCACATTAACCATAAATCACATCAACAGTAACTGTAGATAGAACATGAATAACAAAATGTAGAAGACAAGCGAAGACAAGAGAACCCTAGATTTGGCGGATGCCAGAGAAAAACCCCGAGATATTGGAGGACATCCTAAAGTCCCCCTGAAAAGTCCCTAATTTTTCGAGGGACAGCCCGGGGACGACCTGGAAGTCGCCAAGTCCCTGACTAATTGGGGAAGTTTTCATTGAGTTCCAAAGTCCCCGGATCGTCGGGACGAAGGAAACACCATGAATTTTGGTGGGGACGGGTCCCTGTGCAACATAGGTTAAATCCCTAACCCTAATCTCAAAGTGATTTAATGGCTGATACTATATATCACCTCACTTGAGATCAACGACTAAGATTAAAACAAAATCACAAAAGTAAATTACTTTACTTTTCTTAAGTTTCTTTCAGCTCAATTAGCGAACATACTAATATGTCCTTTTTCCTAAGTTAGACTTAGGCTAAGTTACATTAGCGACTTGCTCACAATTGAGCAAGTGTTTGAAGGAGAATGTGAGTAACTTCTGCAGGTGTAGACATAATGTTAAATTATGCAACTAGGGTTAATTCCACATTGGACAACTCATTCGATGATGTTAAAATTGGCAACTAGGGCCAAAGTCCATGTGGGTCATCTCATTTGTGACAGCTGATATTTTTCTTGGATTCCTCTCTTCGAGAGGTGTAGGATTGATCTAAAGATCATCTAATTCCGACATGTATTTATGGAGATATGAATTTATTTGTATTATTGACAATTTGTCAAGGTCGGCCAGCAACCAAATCACCCTCAGTGCAACCTCAACATGGCATTATAAATAGAGGAGGCCTCAAGTCATTTGTCACACACACTTCACTCATGATCTCTCTCCACTCGTTTGGGTTTGGTGGCAAGAGAGGTCAAGCGGGAGTAGCCCTAGCCGCAGGTGAAGAGGAGACTAAGGGAGAAGCCCTAGCTGCAGTCTTGAAGGAGACCTGGCCGCAGATCAAAGGAGCTCTTATACGTAGTAGAGGAGGCTCTAATCCGCATCAAAGGGAAGGCTCCAATCCGCAGTTAAGGTAGGCTCTATCTGCTGTCAAGAAGAGCTATAATATACACTTAAAGGGAGGCCCTAATCCGTTGTCCAAGAGACCCTTATACATAGTCAAGGAGGAGCCTCAATACGTTGCTCATGAAGGCCCTAATCCGCAGCAATTAGACCCTAATACACAACTAAAGGAGGAGCCCTAATCCGCTTTTAAGAGGAGCTCTCATTCGTTGTCTAAAGGAGGTCTAATACGCAGTCTAGAGAGACCTAATCTAAGGTCATCTATATGCAATCAAGAGGCCCTAATTCGCTGTCAAAAAGGAGGCCCTAATTCTGCAGCAATGAGGAGCCCTAATCCGCAGTCCCGAAGGTGACATAGTTGCTGTCAGTGAAGGTTCTAAGCCTCAACAAGAGTAGGCCCTAGTACGCAGTCAAGGAGGCTTTGATCCGTTGTCAAAAAGAGCTCTATCCCGCAGCCAAAGAAGCCCTAACTTGCAGCCAAGAAGAGGCTCTAAGCTGCAACCAAGAAGGGCCCTAGCTGCAGCAAAGAGAGACCCTTATCCACAGTTTAGAAGGAGCCTTAACAACATAAAGAGGCCTGGAAGGACAACGTTGAATTTCGGTTGCTGTAGATGACAGCATGATGGAAGAAGCATGGTGACAACAGAGTGATAAAGGCTGTTCCTAGGCATACCTTAAGGACTGTTTTCAAGGTTGGTAAGCCATTGTTATAATGCATTGAAATCTGCCCTAGTCTAAGATCAGATCAGCATATGGCTACAGTTAAGTGTTAGAAAGTGCTGTCAGTAAAGCCGATTCCTTGTAGGATTAGATACTGCCGTGTTGATGTTATTGGTTGCTACTTGTTTGAGGATCATAGGCCTAACCTGCTGCTGGGCTAGGCCGCAGGCCATAGTCAGCAGCATAGGCTGTTCTATCATTCTTGGACAGCGTGGCACATCCTAGACTTGAAGGCCTATATTATTGACTGTGTGAAGGATAAGGACTGGCACCGTGTTAGCTGGTACATCAAGAGGAAGACAACATTTTGGGAGATGTACTGTGTCAAGGTTTGACCATATTTGATTCAGTTTAATGAGCATCCCGTTGGTGCCATATATATGATCTTCCTGGGAGCAGAACCAACTGTGTAGTTTTTGGGTGCATTGAGCTTGCTGTCATAAAATCTCAGATTTGTATATGTGTACTATCTCTATCTCTCTGCTGAACTATTGAAGAATATAAGAAGATTTGATCAAGGATTTCCTCACACTGGGGTTTGTCCCCGGCTGGTGCCACATCTTGTGTTCTCTTGTCTTGGCTTGTCTTCTATTTTTTATGTTTATGTTCTATCTGCATTTTACTATCATGCTAATGTGATTGCTAATCTGGAAATTGATATTGGGCTTATAAGAAAAATTGAAGTAAATTGCTTTTAAGCATAGAACATACCAAAATTAACAGATGAAGATAATTGTTGCATTAAATTCCTCTCTTCGACCTAAATATCACCCATTTTGGACAAGCAAAAGCTGGAATTTTAATTTATTCTCACTCCATGTAAAATTGTTAAGGTCGGCCTCACATTTATGTAGGCTCATGATGCCCATTCAACTCGTCTTTTCACCCACATGGATTCATATAAATATATGACACGTCAAACCTCATTAGGCATCTCATGCACTCAACACACATGGCATCTCATGCACTCAACACACATCCTCTCTCTCCTTCTTCTATTGGTTCCTACAACTCAGAAGTGGAAGTCCTCTCTCTCTCTCGTGTAGAGTACAAGTGGCTGTCTCTGATTGGGCTGAATTACAGGGCTGACTGCAGGACATTGACTAGCTTTGACTTCGGCTTAAATAGCATGATATGACTGCGTTTTTTGGGTGACTTCCTTCTGTTTTAGTAGGTTGCAGACTTTGGTGTCAAAATCAAAGCAATCCAAGCTCCTTGACCGAAGCCCTAAATTGCTGAAGTTAACCACATGCACCATCTCTATGTTGACCAGGTTTGACTATTCTAATTCAGACTGTTTTGGGCTCATTTTGTTCAGTAAAGAAAGCCGCATAAATCCCCCTAAGACCGAGCTCCTTTGATGATTATTGGACTGTTTTACTATCTCTGGTTAGGGCATTCTTTGACAGTAGTTGACTATTGTTGACTTGAGCAGATTATAGGAGAAACAGATTTGACTACAATTGACTCCATTGCTTGGCATCTTTACACTATTTGGATATTGAATTGAAATTGAATAATGTACTCTCTCTGCTGAATATTTGAAGACAATTTAATAAGAAGAAGATTTGCAACGGTTTTCCCCACAGTGGGTTTTGCCCTGGTCTTTGACCAAATTTGTGTCTCTTGTCTCTTGGCTGTCTTTTTATGTGCATTTGTTTATTTGTTCTATCTACTATTCTCTATTATCATTGGAAAAATGAAGAAGTGAAATTGAGAAATTGAATGCTATTAAAATATTGCTGAAGTAAGAGTTGCAACATATAACAAGTGATGAAAAATTAATGCATAAGCCCTATGCAAAAGTACTTGCACTAGCTACAAAAATCAACATTCCCTCTTAGCGAGGGAGGTGCGTATGCCCCCTAGAAGTGTCTTCAATCATGGACTTGTATTTGTTGCCTTGGCTGCTCCCTCTAAACTGGAAGCCTTCTCTGCCACTTGGTCTAGAAAGATCCTTGAAGTCCAACTTGGCTTGACGTTATTCCTAGAGGCCTCCTACTCTTAAACATCTTGTAAGGTCATTTTGTAAGTCCTGGCCAAGTTGATTGCTCTGAGTTTCCCTTGCTTGCTGCCTACTGAGTTCAAAATTACCCGAGTTGCTCGCTGGGTGGGCTTCCGATTTGTCGTCGACTTACTGAGGATCTTGCTTCGGTTGTGACAATTTCTCTAGCGGTTGTTCGACAGTTTTGTCACCCCCAATCAGATCTGTCGGTTGGGTGGCTCTCATCGCATAGATCTGCCTTGGCGACTAGTTCCCTGTTGCAGGTTGGTGTTTTGTCAAGCTTGTTGGCTGCCCATCGCTCCCACCCTTCCTCACCCCTGTTTTTTTTATTCGACCTTTATAATTTCGACCCCTACCTTTTCGTTTTCTGAGTCCGTACCACTATATAGTCGAGTTCCTTTGGTCAATTAATTTTTTTTCCTCACCTTTGCACAATTGTGTTCTAACCTAGCGCAACAATCCGCTATAAACTCTGGCTTCTTGTAATTCCGAGACCAATTTTCAAAGATTCAACTTTGGGACCATGTTAGAATTTTTGCGAACCTAGCACCTGGTAATTAATTTCTAGCAAAAATCTAATCTACTGAATAAATACATAGCCATGTTCCTAACACAATAAAATGTAGCGAAAGCAAATATATTGTTCTCAATCACAATGAGACAAACAGATCCTACCCAATCACAGTTTTTCATTAGTAATCCAAACTTACTTTGGCTCCCATCCATGGATAATGGTCCAACTGAAAAAATAGAAAAATACAAATGCCTTGGATCTAATCCAACAGATTTTCCCTAGATCGTTGCTTGATCTCCTTGGAAGATTTAGATCTCTAGGCTCCCTCCTATAGTTCCTTGGAACTCGCACTCTAGTATATCACAACACTCCTCCCGAGGCTAGTGTCGTTGTATGGTGTGTCTTCTCTCTCTCCCTACCCTTCCTTTTATAACTCTACATTGAGATAAATCCCTAACACTAACCCTAATTTCAAAGTGATTGATGGTCGAGATTAGATCTTGTCTCACTTGAGATCAATAATTAAAAAAAAATCACTAAAATAAATTACTTTACTTTTTTTAAAGTTTCTTTTAGCTCAATAAGCCAACATGATGTGTGTAAGGGCCATCCACTGGGCAAGTATGCGAAGACCACCTTTTTGAGCAGTGATACTAGGACCAAGGGCATTTTGGACCTAATTCACTCAGGTGTGTGGGCCCATGTTAGCGGTATCCTTACGTCGATACCACTATATGCAACCTTCATAGATGACATTCTCCAGGAAGACATGGATATACTTCTTAAAAAAGAAGGATGAGGTTTTCCAATTGATTCAAGGAGTTCAAAGCCCCTATAAAGAACTAGATAGGGAGAAATATTAAAATACTATGGTCTGATAATGGAGGCGAGAACAACTCAAATGCCTTCAAGGACTTTTGTGAATGCTAGGGTATCAAAAAGAGCTGAAAATTCCTTAAAATCCTCAACAAAATGGGGTTGCACAATGGAGGAATAGGGTTGTTATCGGAGCGGCCAAGGCTGTTTTACATGACTAAGAGCTGCCTATGTTTCTATGGGCAAAAGTTCTCAACACTGTTGTTTGTTTGCAAAACCAGAGTTCACATAAGTTGTCAGGTAGATTGACACTTGAGGAAGCTTTCCAGGAAAGAAATCAGATTTGGCACACATTTGCACCTAAGTTGCACGAAACGGGGAAATGGGTACGAGTTTCCGAAACGGGAAGCGATACAAAACGCGACCTCCCCAAATTTTGGAAACGGGGAAACGCGAATATATATATATATATTAGGACATTTAAGAAATATGTGCAATCATAAAGCATATATGATACATTCTAATTTATTACGTTATGATAACATTGTCAATTGTCAATGCATAAGCTATAAGTCTCTAAATTTACATCACATTTACTCATGAATTATGAAAATAGAAATATCCAAAATCGGCCACGAGAAATTTCTAATTTCTTGTCTCGTTCTTGATTGTGAGTCTCCTCCTACATAGTCGAACGACTTTAGTGCTCTTGATTAAATACAAGTTTCATACCCAAGTACCCTACATGCTCTTCATTATTAGGAGTCTCCCCTGCATAGAGGGTTTGGTTCTCTTGATTAAATACAAGTTCCATACCCTAGTACATGATAAAATCCAATGGAAACATTGCAATCCCCCTAATCCTGAAATCCTGAAAAACAGATAAGTCTGCTGGATTTTGAGTGAGATCTAAAATTCTACTTTGTCCATATGAAATCCAATGAGGGTGAAACCACTCTCAAACATGAGTCATTTCATGGTAATGTTAAAAATTTAAGTAAAAGGATGAAAATGAAAAATAAAGGAGAATATCACTTTTACTTTAAGAATTTAACATTACCATGAACTTAACATTGCCATGAACTGCATATCAACACTAGGGCAAAAGTTCACTTTTATAACTTTAGACAGGGATCTAGAAGCAACTAGAAGTCACTAGGATAACCTAAAAATAAATTAGGAAACAAACTAAAAAAAAACCACAAGTAAAAAGCTGAAACGTGAGTCGTACGGCCCTGAAACGCGTTTCAGGCCGTACTGGCCATGTTTCCGTTTCGTGAAATGTGGCAATACGGCCTGAAATGCATTTCAGGGCCGTACCAAACGCGTTTTAGCGTTTCGTACCCGTTTCCGTACGGGAACGCCCCCTTGCCCTACGTTCCCTGCAACATAGATTTGCACCTTTGGTTGTTTGGTATATTTCCATGTTATCATAAAAGAGAACAAAATTAGAACCTACTACAGGGAAGGGGATTCTTACGGGGTACAGTGAGATTTCAAATGTCTACAAAGTTTAAATTCTTGCTCTCTAGAAAGCAATGATACACATAGATGTGAGGTTTGAGGAGCAGAGGGCTCTCAAGAGGTATTCTAGCATAGATTCTCCTATAGTGGAGGTTCAAGAGTAACTCAATTTAGTAGGGGTCCTAAGAGGGGTTCCTATGGGACTGCTATTAGATCAAGTGTCACCAATGGGACGAAAACCCACTATCACCTTAGTCGATGTCCTCTACTCTTTATGGACTTTCACCAATGGAAGGAGTCCCAATATGAGGGAAATCACTATGAATGATAAGTCACTGATTGGATAGGTAGTGATTTCTAGCCCATTCACATGAGAGACTCAAATGATAGGTTTTTCTTGCTTTAGAAGCAAGGTGTGGGGCTCTCCAAGAAAGGCTCAAAGGAGGCCTAAATGTTAACATTGGTAATTAGGGCCAAATTCCACTTTAGACAACTCATTTGATGGAGATGATGATTGCATTGAATTCCTCTTTTCGAGAGGACCAAAATTGATGTAAAGATCATCAAATTTGGACAAGCAGAAATGTGTTTTTGAATTTATGCCCACATGTGTAAATTGTCAAGGTCGGCCACATCATCATGTAGTCTCATGAAGCCCAAGAGACATGTCACTTCACCCTCAACGACTTGTATAAATATAAGTGACCTCTCACCTCATTTGGCATCGTCATCACTCACACATTCTTCTCTCTCCTCCCATTGGTTCATACAACTATTGGGCATATTCTTTTTCTCGCACGTGTGGCAAGGAGGATGAATTTCAGACATAGTTACAGGGCCGAAAATTTCAATCTTTCCTACAGTTTGACCAACTTTGGCTTTGACTTTCTAGGCAGATTTTGAGTTCGATCTTTTGCACAATTTTCTATTTGGGTAGGCCACATTCTTTGGCACAAAAAATGAGCTGTTGTGAGCACTTTGACTGCAGAGATAAATTGCAGGTTGACCATAGACTTAAGGAAAAAGTTTGATCACTGACTTTGGGATTGTTTTGCACTGATTTTGACCTCCTGTTCTGGCTGAGTTTGATTGGGTATGACCGAGTTGCTTTAAGGACATTTTGTTGTTACTTTGACCAGCGTTGGCTTTCTGGTTAGGGTTGAGTTTGACTGCAGTTGATTGTAGAGTTGAGAGGGTTGTTTTGACTTTGATTTGGCAAGTCAACTTTTACTGTTTGTACTCTCTCTCTCTTTGTCGAACCTCTGATATAATAATAAGAAGAATTGATCAAAGGGTTTTTCTCCATCTTGGGGTTTTTCCCTGGCATCCACCAAATTTGGTGTCTCTTGTCCTGGTTTGTCTTCTACATTTTTATTGTTCATGTTCTATCTATAGTTACTGTCAATGTGATTTATGGTTGATGTGATTGCTATTGGAAAACTAAATTGGAAATTGTCATTGGGCTGCTAAAGAACATTGAAGTAATTGTGCTAAGCATAGAACATACCACTGCTAACTAAAATTAACCCAGGGATTATATTTATCTCTTGACAAGGGATGCCCTAGACCCAAGATTCCTAAAGAGAAGAGGTTTCTAAATGGCCTTGTGAAATAAAAAAATGGTAGAGATGTGGGACCACAAAGAAGCCCAAGGGGACCCAAACAAGACCTAGGGTTTCCGATGAATCTTCAAACAAAGGGCTTAGGTCAAGCAAAGGGGAAGAAGGGATCAGTAATAGATGAACTTCCTTTGAGTTTTCGAGCATAAGAGATCCCATAGAAAGCCACTAACCTAGAAAGACCTAAATACAAGTGATTTTGGAGCTAGGGCTTAGTGTATCTCAAAAAACGACCTTGAGATTTGCTTCAAAATTGGAGGGCTAGTGGGGGACACCCAACGCAGTTCCTTTCCAAGCTGCTTAGCAAACTGATGGCTAGAATGGAATTCATTGGAAGCCCTAGCTAGGTCGTCTAGGGTTAAGGCAAAAAAGTTGTGAAAAGGGAAAATTTTAGGGTGATCATCAAGGACTTGAGACCAATGCCTAGCTAATTGTGGAAAGTGGAGTCAAAGTGAAATTGATTAAGGATTTTTGCCCTACCAAGGAGCCTTCCTACAACTTCCCATGCCCTAGAGAAGCAACTACAAGGTCATAAGAAAGATTTATACTTTGACTTGCAAAGTAATGAAATTTCAAGGTGCAAAGCGTTAACCCACCCTTAGGAATGTTTCAATCTTCTTGTCAAGATGAATAACATATGCAACACCCACCCTTAGGAATGTTTCAATCTTCTTGTCAAGATGACTAACATGTGCAACGAGCCAAGATTACCAAGTGTCTAAGAATTTCACATCACAATTAGGGCACAAAATAACCACAACAATAATGTTCCATACATTAGGCAATAAACATGAAAGATTTTGCATAAGATCCTCTCATCATTGTATATGATCCTCTCAGGGATTCGATTTGCCTAATAATGCCCCTAATAATAAAATAATGTACAAAATAACAATCTTTTGGTGACAAGCCCATCAAATAGCTCCATAATATGAAAGATAAGCCTCTCAAGAGGGCCGAAATGATAATCCAAAAGCTAGGAGGGTTAATGGCCCTAATAATAAATTCATGTACAAAATAACAATATTTTGGTGACAAGCCCACTAAATAGCTCCATAATATGAAAGATAAGCCTCTTAGGAGGGCCGAAATGATAATCCAATAGCTAGGAAGGTGGTTAGAAGGCCTAGTGAAGTCCTTCATATGCCAAAATGAGTGGAAGGGCTCCACAAATAATGATAAAGGGGATGGCCCCTTGATCTCCAAGCAAATGACCCGCGGTGCTCCCAAGTGGCTGTGAGGGCACAAAATCATCCTCATGGGTCTCCAAGTGGATCAAAGAAGCGTGTATCCCATCTACAAAGGCTGAAACAATGATGCAAGCCCTCCCTTTCTCTACCATGGTGAGACACAACCCCATTTAGGCCCTGGATCAACTGCCAAGTGTGTGGTGTAAGTGCGTAGCCAGCTACGGAAGGTGGTCCAAGTGCATCATCATCATCAAACAAGTGGAACACGAGTGAGCAATGGATAGAGCTGAAGGATCCCATGGCATGGCTATCTGCTCTCTGTTATAGTGGAGGCCCATGGCTCTCAACGCGCACCCTACAAATGCCAATATGACCTTCTAGAGGGCTTGGGCCTCGTATAGGGAGACCAAACCCCAAGATGAGACCCACCTGCAATCCTGTATAAGATCCAACACATCTCCTCACCTTCGAGTACAATAAATCAATAGTGTAATTGAGCAAATGAGCTCACAAATCATGGAACCAAGTGGGCACTTCATAGTAGCATGCCCTTCCATAATGGGCTTTACAGTGTACATGTGTCTCTAAGTTCAAGATAGAGGTTAATCAAGGACCCTATTAGGTGGTTCAACCTCTAAGGGAGTTGTATGTCCATGGTACATCCATCATGTGGTAGGTGGCACGTGATATAATGATGGAACAAAGTGGGGCATGAGGGGAAGGCCCCAAGCCACATGCAATCCCACATTTGGGTGTATAGATATAGGAGGGAGCAATCGTGGTACGAGTTACCTGACCTTTGTTTTCCCACCCTTCTTCATAGGCCTTTTGCCTTTTTATTGATTTTTCTTTTATAATTGCTCAGGGCTCTAAGGGATGAGAGCATGATGTGTAAGATATAGCAGTGATTATTCTTTTAAGGTTGGGCAGTTCATCACCCACCAGGGGTTGGGACAATCATGGGGTCCTTAATGATGCAAGGGGCCAATATAGGGGGCCCTAGGAACCTGGGTGATGGCCACAATGATATGGGGTAGAGCTCATGTTGGATTTTGCCCATGTGCTAAATTTGTATGTCTCGGTCATCTTTTGCATTTTATGGTACATTTATTGTTGAGAGTGGCCAAATTATGCTTTTAACTTTCTTTTTAGTTGCATCAACCTTTGAGCATCGTTCCAGGCCCGACCCAAAATTTGGATAAGGGGAGGGGGAGGTCAACTCCTTGTGGACCACACGAACAAAATCAAGGTTTCCCATGTAGTGACACTTTTAAAGTTGTAGCAAATAAAGGAGATTCGTAACACTAGGATAGAAGGTTAGCCACCAAATTGGATGAGGGGACAAGAATACAGACGAAACCCATTTCTTCCACCAAATCCCCCCACTAATCCATGTCCTGATGTCTCCATGATAAGTAAGCAAAAATATTAAGTCTTGAGGATGTGGTCTAATGGTTAGGTGGGGAGGTTTGGTCCCGATAGGTCTCATGGTCCAATCCCCGACAGGACTATGTATGCCTGAGAGCTTGCTCCAAGCATGATTTCTTCGCTTGAAAAAAGTAAGCAAAAATATCCAACTACATAATGAAATTCATACCTTCGGGGTTGGAAGGCCCACCTTCAAACATACGATCATAACAGATGGGCGAGGGCACACAATGGTTGGCCTAGGTGGCGAAGATGGTAGCACATGGATCTATTTGGTTGTTGCAAGGGGTCGTTGGCTGCCGACTAACAACAGTCAAGGAGAAAAAGTTCTCCTATGGGTGTCACCCACAAGGTGGTGGGTAACAGGGGACACTTAAGACAAAAACAATATAGACACCGCAGGATATTGTGACACATAGCTGTGAGTAGAATGAGCAGGCCAAGCAAGAGGAGCAAGACGAGGAGAAGAATGTTCCTTTCTCTCAGGCTCACACTTCTGGTACATGGAGGAACAAGACCAAGTGGGCAAAGCAGACACTGAGAGATGCTCATGAGTACGTGGGTACTCCTAGATATTTAGCCAAACAAAGCAAGGCGCCATAACAATATTCAGGCTATATGGCTTTGATGAGTGAGCTAATTGAGGCTGAGCTTTCCAGCTCCTAGGAAGCTTCTGAGCATCAAGTGTGGATGGATGCTATGGTGGAAGAGTATTTTGCCATAATGAAGAACAATGTTTGGGAGGTTGTGCCATGAACATAGGGCAAAGTCGTGGTTGGTGGTTGGCTTTAGATGGGTCTACAGGATTAAGCACACTATAGATGGTAGAGTGTATAGTTCAAGGATTGATTTGTGGTTAAGGGCTTTTCATAGAAAGAAGAGATTGACTACAATGAGACCTTTGCCCCAATTGCCAAATACTCATCCATAAGGGAAATAATTTCTATTGCAGCACAAATGGGTTGGACGATTCACTAGATGGATGTAAAGGCAACCTTTCTTAATGGTGTGGTTGTGGAAGAGATTTATATTGAATAACCAAAGGGGTTTGAAGTGCATGGAAGTGATTCCCATGTGTGCAGATTGAAGAGATCATTGTATGGACTCAAGCAGGCTTTCGGGGCATGACATGTCAGGATTAATAGCTACTTGTATGGCATGGGCTTCACCAAGAGTGAGGCGGATCCAAACCTGTATTACATTTAGGTCAAGGGTAAGCCTCTCATTTTGGTTTTGTATGTGGATGAATTATTTCTCACAGTTTGCGAGAGGCTCATAGCAGAATGTAGGAGGGACCTGACAGTAGAGTTCAATAGGAAGGATTTAGTGTTGATGCATTATTTTTTGGGCTTGGAGATGTTGCAGGAGGATGGAGAGATCTTCCTTGGGTAGGGGAAGTATACAATTGATATCCTGAAGCGATTTAGGATGATGGAATGTAGACCCATGTCTACAACACTAGTGGCTGATTGGAAGAAGATTGAGGCTTTCAGATTAGAGGTATTGGATCCTACATTATATAGATAGCTAATTGGGTCTCTCATGTACTTTGTCAATACCAAACTAAACATTTGTTTTGCAGTCAAATACACTTAGTCAATTCATGTAGAGCCAAAGCGGATTCACTAGGTGGTTGCAAAGCATGTGATGAGATACCTTTGAGGTACAGTTGATTTTGGATTGAGATATACTTAGATGGATGGAGTGAAGCTAGAGGGGTACATCAATGTTGATTGGGCATGTAGTACAACTGACAAATAACACTTATGGGTGTTGTTTCAACTTGGGATCAAGAGTAGTTTCCTAATTCAGTAGGAAGCAAAAGTTAGTTCCACTAAGTTCTTGTTGAGGCTGAGTACATGGCTGCTAGCTTGGCAACTTGTGAGACAATCTGGCTTTGGAAGCTTCTTTGGGGCTATTTGATCGAAAAATGGAGTTGACTATGATTCACTGTAAGTCTGTAATAGTCAGAGTTATATGAAGCTCTCAAAGAATATGGTGTTTCATGACAAGTCAAAACACATTCAGATCAGGTACCACTTCATTTGAGATTGTGTATAGAAGGGGACAAAAAAGCTACAGTATGTACCTAATACCTACAGATGAGCAGGTAGCAGACATTATAATTTATGACTAAGGCTTAGATGAAGGACAAATTTATTTTTTCAGAGGTAAGCTTGGGGTGGTGCAAAACACCTTCCTTCCTAAGAGGGAGTGTTGAAAATGTAGCTTGGAAGGTGATTTTACAATGGACAAGTGTCATGACATGCAATCAATCACCAAAATTCTCTCACAACATAATTAGGTAAATATTTTCTAAGTTCAGATCTTGGGGCATAGAATGAATAATTTAATTTTTTATTTTATTGGCCTTTTCTTTATAAAATTAAAAGGTCAATGAATGATTATATTGTGACTGCTGATATCAAGTGTGGAGATGCAATATTAGCCCTCCATCACTTTGGAGTTTAGGTTAGAAAATTATAAAAGAGGGAAATGGGTTGTTGGAGAGTTAGTTCGATTTGGCACAAGAGCTAGGAATTCAATAGAGACAGGAAGTCGAAGTTATATCAAACTATGATCAACACAGAGACAAATTTCAGGGGTGGTGAGTAGGCTTGAGGAGGCGGAATTATGGAGGTCATATAGGTCGATTTATAGGAGTAGAAATAGATCAATTTGACAGGATCGAGTTGGGCAAATTGATTGGGTTGAAGGGGATTGAGTTGCTGGGCCAATTTTACTAGGCTATAAGAGCTAATTTTCAGCAAGCAATACAGATCGATTTGTCCAAGCCGTACAATACAAATTCTATTAGGCCATACAACAAATTTGCTATGTAGAAGGGTTGGAAATTTCTCAGTAAACTATTGTTGTAAATTCCTAAGAAAATATTTGTTGTAATCAATTTTTTGAAGTTGAATAAAGAGTCGAAGTTTGTTGGTTTTCCGCACATTAGGGTTTCTAGGGTAAAAACTATGTCAAATATTATTATTTTTCCTAGTTTACTGTTTGTTTATTTTTGTTGTGCATATTGAGTTAGGAACTTAGAGTATTTCTTGCTATAAAATTTTAGATTCGAGGAAATTAATTTTATTTTGTTTTATTGAACATTAAATCTGATATGGGTTCGAGAAAACTAACGTCTCTCATGAACCTATCTCCTTGGCTAGTGGTGGTGCCTATTGTGATGGAAACTTTTTTGGAAACATGCAACACTAGGTCACCTTGGCAGGCTAGGTGCATTGGCAAGGTCAGGTGGCACCTGATTCATTATGCGTAGGAGAGAAGTACCAGGTGAGGGAGCGTGTGAAGGTGAGGCGTAGCATATTTCAAGTTAGGCAGGCTCGACTGGTAAGGAGAGGATGCACAAGCAGGTTCGACTGATAAGGAGAGGAGGCAGAGGTTTTTCAAAAACTGACCTACGTCATTATAAGAGACAAGCGATGTAAGAGAGCTAGGATTGGCTTAGAATCACTCAGTTGGATGGGTCTGAGAGTGAGGCAGCAGGCACCCACATGACATGGAAATGATGGGTCAGCAGCGTGCAAATATGGCCTTTGAAATATTGACTTTCAAGCCTGAGGATGCGCAAGCAGGCTCTCAATAGTAGGAGAGGTCGATTGATTCAATACCGATTGGTTTCGCCCTCCCTGCCCTCTTTGAAAGTCTTTCTGTGTGGCGTGTGTTATCTTTGTCTGCATGTATGGCTATATGTGAGCAGATCAGTATGAAACATTCCAACAACTATGTAAATGTTCCATATCGAGTCTTGATTTTTGTGTTATGGTCTACATTAACAAGTTGGTACATTGTCATCATATCGAGAAAATTTGCGTGATGAGAAATTTGCATTAAATATCATAGCTTAAATAAGCATCCATGGAACTAGAATTCAATGGCTTAGGATAGGTGATCTCTAAGAATAGTAGCCTATCATGAGATGGAGGCTGGGATGTATCATTGATAAAAGGGCATGTGCCCTAGCCCACACATCCTTGGCTAGAGGAGAACTAGAAGAGGTACTTGAGGGTTTATGCTCTTCCATTAAGGACAACGTAGGTTGAATATGCCTAGGTAAGCTAGTCTCTTATTTAAAGGGAGTCCTCATATAGCTAGACATTAGGGAAAGAATCCCTTTTTGGCTTCATTAGTAACTTTTTAATATTATGAAGGTGAAATAACAAAGTTTTGTATTTGGACTTCTTTAATTGATTTTAAAGAAAAGCATTGGAGGAGAGACCTTCGTAATCACGGTTGACTTGTATTTCATAAAGGTGGTAGCCTTTCCCTAATGCTAGTCCCATTATTGAGCTCATGGAGCAAAGATACCAATATTTGGCAATAATATTGCAAGAATGATCCCCTTGATGAGATGCAATATAAATTTAGCAAAATTGGCCAAAGAAAATTTCCTTTCAACCTTGCTTAAGGAGAACCAAGATTTTGGAGGGGCCATCCTAGATATCATTAGCATATTGAATGCCATGCTTGAAGAGCCTTAAGGATGAAAGCAAAGATGATTTGGCCATTGACTTCCTTTGACAAAGAAATAGAGGCAATTATCAACCAACATGCATATTGAATTATAGTGAGGTAGAGAGACACCTCCTTTCAAGAAAGGTATGGTTTTATGGCTTCACAATCCTTTTGGATGCTTTGAAAAATAAAAGAAACCAATGATCTCAGCATGAAAAGGAGTGAGCATAAGGGTTTGCAAAGAAATGTCGGTTTCCCAAGTAGCAATCCCTATCGAATTCAATGCCTTAGAAGAGCTTTCTAAGCATCATTTCTTTCCCTAGTTTGAACCTCCCATTTTGCACATTGTTTTTGCTTTGGAATCTCGATCTGAATAATGCCTAGGCACCATAATTTCTTGGGTTAAAGTGGAGTTCCCAATTAACTTGGTGGAATTGTTCCTTGTTAATGTTGGCCCAAAGAAAATTTCCATGAGTCTGTTTTAAGCATGAGAGGCTTTTTTAGTGGGGACCCAACAAGAAGAGTAATAAACATGTCACTGCCAAGACATATGTGGAAACTTGGAATTTGGTTTTTAGAGCTAAGCGTTTATATATCTATCGTCTATCTCCACTCATTCCATTTATCTATCTTCTTCTTCATTTGTTGCACAACCACTTCGTAGAGGTCCTTAGTAGCTTGGAAGTAAAGTGGTCTTCCCAAAATATTGAATATTTGGCCTAGATGAACCAACAACTAGTTATGGGAGGCCAATTAAATTGGCGTAGGCTATTAACTCTGTCTATAATGTTGAGTTTTAGCCTATTGAATGTTCAACTTGAGGTTGTGAAAAAGGTGTCTAGACTCTCACATCTTTGAGTCTAGCATGTACGGTGGTTGGAGATAGTAAGGAAAGAGTCATTAGGAAAATGATGATTAACCAAGTGCCCCACATTTGGCTTTGATTAAGTGATTAAGTGGCCAAGAGCATTGTTTTCAACACATATAAGGTTGGAATGTGGGGCACTCTTGTTGGATTGATGTAGAAATCTTAACCTCCTTTGAAGAGCATTTCTTAATAAGAAGACTAGTTGTGGCATCTACAAATAGGGTGTCAACAAAAGTGCTAAATTCTAGGCCAAACTGTAGAGTATGAAGCATTTCGAGGATGAAGGGCCACTTAGCTCAATTGTATTATTTCTCAAAATCATTTTTTGTGAACAAGGCATCAGGAATGGACAACTTGGCCAACTGTTTGTACTCCTTTAGTGCAACAATATTGTCTATAATATATCTTCCCCAAATGAAACTAGTTTCTTCAGGGCAACAACCTTGGGAAGAATGGATTTGATATTTCAGGTTGAGGCTTTGGGTAGATTTTATAGGATGTATTGAGTAGAGAGATGGAATTCCAATCAGTGATAATTCCAATCATGATTTAAAAAATTGGTCAACTTAGACTTGAACTTGGTTGAGTTGAAAAATTTAACCTCTAATGGAATTACGTTATTAACTCAGCCTCCAAATCGGCTCAGGGGACTACTT
>APFE030390548.1:134695-144780 GCA_000404065.3 Pinus taeda | reverse complement strand
TGAATAGCATATCAATACTAGGGCCTAGACTTGATCATGAAGCTGCCAAAATGCTCTACTCCTTGCTGCAACAGCACAAATCACTTGCCAAATGAAAATATTAATGAGCAAACGTGCCCTTTTCTTTCCCTGCACTGAGCTTAGCGAGTCCTGGAAACCGGACACGTGTCCTAAAATCGCGACACGCCCTCGGACACAACATGTCCTGTGATTTGGACACGAATCCGGACCGAATCGTGTCGGATTCGCCGGATTCGGGATTCGCAAGGGGTTTAGGACGAATCCGGTGACTTAGGGTACCACATATAGCCGAGAAGGAAACGGCAGTTGAGATGTGGGAGGCTCTCAAGAACCTACACCAACATACTTTTGTGCAGAGAAGAAAGTTGCTCGAGAACCAGATGAGGTCGTATCAGATGAAGAAGGGTCAAACAATTGACTCCTTCCTCGGAGGACTAAATGAGATCTGAGATCAGTTGACTGTTATAGGAACGAAACCGAATCAGGAGCTTATGGTGAGGACAGCCCTGAATATTGTCTCAGAAGAGTGGGAAGTGTTTGTCCAAGGCATCCTGGGAAGAGGGACTCTCCTACCTTGGGAGAAGATGTGGGCAGCTCTTCGCCAGGAAAAGATCAGACGGCAGTCAAAGACAAGTAGCAACAACAAAGGAATCAAGTTCAAGCAGGAGGAGGATGTGGCCCTAGCATCTGAAGGAAAGCAGGAGAAGCGGAAAAAGAAAGATCTCTCCAAGATCAAGTGCTTCCACTGTGGGGAGATGGGTCATTATGCAACCCAGTGCCCAAGGAAGAAGAGTAAGGGAGAGTCTTCCGAGACTAGGGCAACTCCAGCACGGGAAAAGAAGGAAGTTTTGACAAACGATGATTGTGCCATGAGTGCACACACACCACTTGAGCGGAAGTGGGGAGACATCGAGCTGTAGTCAGGCAGACTACAGGCGATGAGGGGCAGGATCCTTGAGGTACCCAGCCTCTTGGATTAGACCTTGCTACAGGAGCCCCGACGAGGAGTAGCAAGACTGGCTGAGTGGGTAGAGACGGATGTGGATGGAGCGGTAGAGAGAGCTATAGTGCAAGATTCCAAGACAGCGCAGAGCTAGCAGGTTGCAGTTGTGCGAGAGGCACAGGAGTGTTGCACCAGTGTAGGAAGGCACAGAGAGGTGTGCAACAGTGCGAGATGCAGGGAGTTGTTGCAACAGCGTAGAGGTCAGAGATAGTGAGCACTTGTTAGCGGCAGAGGGAGCTTCAGCACCAGTGGGTGTTTCTAGGCCAAAATGGAGGTCAGTTGGGAGGTCAGTTGGGAGATCAGTTACTTACTTCTCAGTAACTGTGTTGCAGTGCAACAGTGGGCATCATGATGCAGCATGATGAGAGGAGGTGCAGTGCGGATGCAGTGCTGAGAGAAAGGACCAGCAGCAACACGGATGCAGATGGAGTTGTCGTACAGATGCAACAGTGGCAATGGCAAAACCATGGGCAGCAGTACAGGAGGCAGCAGTGCAGAGGATGTTAGGCAGGAAGGCCTAGCATCAGCATAGGTACCAAAGTCAGATGATCAGAGTAATACTCAGTGAGGAGTATTGCTAGAGCACAGTCCTCGCTAAGAGGGAGTGTTGATTTGGGGTAGCATCGGATTGTGCTCTAGCCACGAAATTTGAGTGGGAGAGGTTTGGGCACATGAGTCTCCAATACCAGAAAGGTTTGGGGCAGATTCTAAATAGATCAGGAGATATTAAAATAATTAATATTTTTAATGGAGTCCCTAAGTCTAAACTTACGGAAAATAAAATATTAATGTGTATTAATATGAATTTGTGTTAGAGTGGTCCAAAAGACATGGATCAAGCCAGACCTAATCTTAGCCGTTGATTAGGGACTTAATCTTGGTCGTTGAATCATCAACAGGAAAAGTATAAGAGGAGGCTTGAGGGTCGCTTGGAGATCACACCAAATGATCAGTCATTCTATTCTCTAGAGCGGGGTTTGCTAAGAGAGATAGAATCAGTGATCGGGAGAGCAGTTGAAGGGCATTAAGTACAGAGGAACAGAGAAGGTAGAGATTGTGCCGAGATAGCAGCGCAGCAGCCAAGGAGGGTGACGCAGAGCCAGCAAGGGCCACGCAGAGGCAGCCAAGTGTTGCGCAGAGCACCAAAAGGGCCAACGTAGCTGACGCAGAGGCTCCCAAAGCTGACTTAGGGCCTATTGCAGCTGACGCAGGCCAAAAAAAAGTTGACACAGGGCCAGCGTGAGACTGAGAGGAGTTGACACAGGCCAAATTGGGCAGACGCTGGGGTTGCAGGAGCAATTTTGTGTTGAGGAGCTATCAGAAGGGTTTTCCGGGGTTTCAACCAAGAGATTTCTCTCAAACTGTGAGGTATAACTCTAAGGAAATTCTCTGTTGGGTAGGCCAGTTACGGCACCCATATAGTACTCTGATATTGCTTAATAATAAAACCCTCAAATAGCTGCATCGGTTTTCCCGCATTGGGTTTTTCCGGGGACATTGGTCCAAAAATAATGGTGTCATGTAGTGTGTTTGTTCTTGTTTCTTTTAGTTGTTGATCTGTAATATGTTGAGCATCCTCTAGTGTTTATTTTCAGTATTTACTTTGTAAATAACTTGTTAAAGAAAAATAACAAGTAGGTAGGAATTAATCAAATAAAGTGAATGAAGGGTTTCGAAACTAAGTAAACTTAGAAACTTCAACAGACATGACCTTCCATGAAGAGGCACCTACCTAGTGCACTCTCATTTCTATCATATTCTCATTCATTCATTTTAATATATATTCTAGTATCTTCAATGGAGATCTACATATTCCAAGTCTTCTGGAGTATTTGAATTAAGTACGAACTTTGTTTGCACCATTGGGATCAGAGTTGTTCGATCTTCTGATTGCTCAATCGTTGCACAAGAGCCTCGTTCTCCGATCCAGGTCTTTGGATGTCAAAATTCGCCAACTTTGTTGTTGTTGAAGCGTTCGCTACAAGCTTTTGGAGGTTCTGTATTTTCACTATCAGGCCCTTCGCCTTTAGAAGAAAAAAAAAAGGAGATATCTTTAAGTTGAAGTTAATTAAAAGTCCAAGGGTAAATTAAAATTTATTTATAAGATACCATTCTTTAAGTTATAAAAAAATTATAAGTACCAAACTTGAAAAAATGTTTATTAAGTATCAACATTGAGTAGATACTTATAATAAGGTACTTTTATAAGTTCATCTTAAAGAAGCAAAATGAAGCCTAATACGGAAATGAAGGTCAGAAGATTCCCAGAAACTAAATATAACTATGCCTCAGTGCTATTTAGAATTAAAAGGTCTATTGCAGGAAAAGATGTTACTATTGCTATCTCACCAGTCGAAGATAAAAATTATATAAAACCTAAAATTGCAAACCAATTAGTGATTCCCGAGTCAAATATAATCGAAAAATTACACTGTTATGACAACAAAAAATATGAAATAACCAATTTACAGTTAAACATTGAAGATTATACATTAGGATCACAATTCTCAGTTCAAAACCTATGGAGCGATCAAGGTGACATTATTTTAGGTTCACCCTGGATGGAAACCCTAGGTTCCTTCATCCTAAATAAGAAGTAGTTTTTGACATTTTCTTACAAGAAGAAAAAAATAACACTACAAGATGTTACAGTGAAGTCGAATTCAGTAATACCAAAAGACATACTAGATATCTCAAAACTTAAGTAATTTTTCAAGAAGGTAAAAAAGTACTACAAAATATGCAAAGAGAAGTTGACAAGGTCACTGCTAAAAAAAATGAAGAAGTCTCTCGGCTTAAAGACCATAGTGAAAAACTACTGACGCAAATTAAGAAGCTTAAAAAGGACAAGAATTCATTGGAAAACAAGGTACAACAGCTTATCAAGAAGGAAGCATCGAATGTAGAAGTCCAAGTTGAAGAGAAAGGCAAGAAGAAGGCAAATCGGTTGAAGAAAAGATGCACTTAGATTTTGTAGTTCAGATGATAAACATCCCAAGTGAAGGTTATGTAACCAACTCAACAACATCATC
Source organism: Pinus taeda (assembly GCA_000404065.3). Taxonomy (NCBI): domain Eukaryota; kingdom Viridiplantae; phylum Streptophyta; class Pinopsida; order Pinales; family Pinaceae; genus Pinus; species Pinus taeda. Next base: position 140,724 of record APFE030390548.1, on the reverse strand, counting down.
ACCTAAACTAAATCAGAATATTGCCACACACATGATAGGGGAAAGACAAACCAAAAGAACTCCTTATCTACATTTGAATCACAAGAATAGACATCTCAATCAATCTATGAATCCGTATTTCTGAACATAAACAACAAACTTATGTTCCGAAGACTACTAATGTCGATACAATTCAGTCTTGTGACAACAATTCACACAAAGTATCCAGTAACCACAAGATTCCACAGAAGATTAATTTAGGATGGTCAGTTCCATTTTTAATGTGATAGTTTTGCTTATCACTTAGAGGATCATATCGTCTTGTTTCAACGAAGATGACAGTTCTGAGACAAGAAGACATTCAAAACAGAAAATGAGATCAAGCCTTTTCATCAGTTAGCTTTGAGGACAAAGCTTACTGAGGAGGAACGCAATGTTATTAATAAAATATATATAAATAATATAAATATGAATAACGATGATAATTGTCTAATGATTAGTTAATTAGTAATTAGTACTGAAGAGGCATGTTTAATGGGACATAACATTCCATGAAGAGGCACCTTCCTAGGGTACTCTCATTTGTATCATATTCTCATTCATACATTTTAATATATATTTTGGTATCTTCAATGGAGATCTACATATTCCAAGTCTTCTGGAGTATTTGACTTAAGTATGAATTTTGTTCGCACCAAAAGCCAAGACGATGATCCTAGATGGAGTCTGAGATCATATGGTTCCGCATGCTTCCAGTAAGGATACTGCAAAGGAAATGTGGGATGTCATTGTGAAGCTATACTAGGATCCATCTGAGAATTGTAAAATGATTCTTAAGGAGAAGTTGAGGGTCACCAAGATGCAAAAGGGTGAGAACATAACTTCCTATCTCACCAGAGTTCAAAATGTTCTAATGAGCTAGTAGTTGTTGGAGAGAAACCAAAAGATAGTGAACTAGTGTGAGTTGCTATAAACAGGTTTACCAAGGAGTGGGCTACTTTCATTGAAAGGATTACTGGACGAGATAAATTGCCAGATTGGGAACGCCTATGGAGTGATTTCACTCAGAAGGAGCTCAAACTCAGTCTTGTCGAGAGCAGCAGTGGCAAGGGGTTGAAGTTGAGAAGGAAGAGGAGAATTTTGCTCTTGCAGGTAAGGCCAAGGACAAGAAGGACCAAGGAGAGGTCGAGACCAGTTTGAAGGACAAGAAGAAGGATCTAAGCAAGATCAAGTGCTTCCATTGCCATGAGTTTGGACACTATGCCACTTGGTGTCCTAAGAGGAAGGAGTCCAGTAAGGATCATGTCGCTACACCAGCGGAGGTAGATGCATTTTTTGCGCGGTTTAAGAAAGATTTCTCATTGATTGCTTGCATGGCAAGCTCAGCATGTAGCAATATATGGTATATTGATTTAGGAGCATCCTTCCAAATGATCGGGGACAAGAAGAGTTTCAGCCACCTGAAGGAGAAGGACATGCAGGTTCAAATTGAGCTAGGAGATGATGGTCAGTATGCAGCTAGAGGAGTTGGTACTATCAGTTTTCAAAGGGAGTCAAGCAATCCTCTTCATCTCAGAGATGTTCTTTATTTTAGAGGATTGAGGCAAAATTTTGTTTTGGTAGCTACCCTTGAGGACAAGGAATATGATATCATCCTCAACAAAGGTAAGGCGTGTAGGAATTTACAGGGTAAGTTCCTCAGACAGAACACCAAAAGGACACCGCTCACAAAGAGATCACAGATCAATACACCAGTATTTTGACGTGGTTAAAACCCTCAGAGAGGGAAACAGTCCACGGCCTGCGCCAACGTGGCTACTACGGGCAATTTATTAATAAAAGAATGAAAATTTACATAAGCTTCTCTCATGCACGGTTAACCTACAAATGACCCTCCATGCGCTTTAAATAGAATTCATGGACCAATCGGGTGTCAAGCCACGGATCAGGTGTCGGTAATACCGAGGAGAGAATGAACCGTCGGATCACTACATATCGTGACCGTCGGATTGTAAGTTACAAAATGTACAACGGTAAAGAAACACACTTTACCTAACTCTATACTAGACCAAGTTGAACTTAACTATTTCCTCTGTGTCGGAATATCCTAACAAGGCGTACCTCCAACACTAAGCTTCTAGATGTAAGAAGCAATTAGGTTGTTGGAATTTCTAAGTCTATTTGTTAGAAATTCTTCCTGTACTTTCTGATTTATTTCTTCCTACTTGTTAAGTTACTTAACAAGTTATTTACCATGTAAAAACTGAAAATAAATACAAATACAATATCAACACATACAGATCATCAACTGAAAGAACTAAGCACACAAGTGACTGTTATTTTTGGACTAATGTCCCCAGAAAAACCCAATGCGGAAAACCGGTGCAGCTATCAGAGGGTTTTATTATTGAGCAGTTTCAGAATACAATCTAGGTGCCAGAAATAGCTCACCCAACAGAGAATGCCCTCAGCAGTAGTACCTCTCAGTCGAAGACAGATATTTCGGCTAAATCATCGGATGAACGATCCCACAGCAACATTGTAGCACTTTTGCTGCTTTCTGTCACCCTGATAGGCACTGTGTCACCCTATCCAGCTTTCCAGCTCCAATCTATCCCACGAAATCTCCCAGCGTCAGCCTCTACGGTCTACGTCAGCCTCTCTGGCCCAGTGCCAGCCTAGCGTCAACCTCTCGGGGCTCTGCGTCAACCTCTGGAGCCTCTACATCTCCCACGTTCGCCCTCCTTAGGCTCTGCGCAACTCCTGGCTGCCTCTGTGTGGCCTATGGCTGGCTCTGCATCAACCCTCTTCCGACCTCTGCGGTGATACTCCCGGTACTATCTCTACCTCTCTGCTACTGTATTCACTACCCCTCAGCTGCAACTCAGATCACTCCTTCGATTTCCTCAGCAAGCCCTGCCCCAGATATAGTTATTTGTTCTCCAACTATCCCTCAAGCCTCTTCTTATACTTTTCTCGTTGACAATTCAACGTCCAAGATTAAGTCCCTAATCAACAACTAGGATTAGATCTAGCTTGATCCATGATTGTTGGACCATTCTAACTCAATTTTATATTAATTCACATTAATATTTTATTTTCCCTAAGTTTAGACCTAGGGACTCCATTAAAAATGTTAATTATTTTAATATCTTCCAAACTGGTTAGATTCTGCCCAAACCATTTATGGGTCTTGGAGATCTCATTTTCTTTAGCCTCTCCACCAATTTTCAAGGCTAGAGCACATCCGATGCTACCCCAAATCAACATAGGTGTGAAGGTGAAAAATATCTACAAGTTGCAGGTAGAGACAGGTCTAGCCTTGAGATGCAAGGCATGGAGTTCTCAAAGTAGAGATGTGGTTGTTGAGCGAGCGCAGGAAAGAGCTCTCAAGATGGAGCCTTAGCGAGTATCTCAGTTTCAGCCTTAGCTAGTTGGTAGTTAGGCTGATCAACAAGATGATGAGGAGCATAGCCCAAGGCGCGTGGAGGCAGTGACTTAGTCAGAGACTCCTAGTATAGGGAGAGTTCGAGCCAAGGGGGTAGAGGTTTTGGGTAAGGGAGATCAAAAGAGAGGTGAATCTTCCAGTATCACTCCCAGCCAGAGGAAGCAACCACAGAGTTACACAAAGCACATGGCACTTATGATTGAAGTGATGGACTTATAGAACATAGTGGGAAAGAACAGGTCTTCAAATCAGGTTCCACAAAAGAAAGCAGGGAAGTCTTCTAGTTCAGAGGTGGCAGCTGCAATAGTGGAGAACATGGTAGTGTTAAAGACAAATACAGGTGGACAAGGTTCTTCCAGAAGTGCCTTCCTCACTAAGAGGGAGAGTTGAAAAGAGTAGCAAGAAAGATTCTTTGATTTGTGCCTTAATCAAAGGGACCTCAACGAGTTTCTCCTTGATATGCTTGAGTTCCCTATAAGTTAGGACGATTCCTATTAATTAGGATTTGTTCCCAAAAGTTAGGATGCATTCTGAAGCAATTAACTAATGTGCTGAAGTGGAAGGCCGAGTTCCTTGTCTTCCAGTGCGAGTTAATTTGGGAAAAGGACAAGTGACTGAATCTCAAATTCTAGAATTGAGATGAGAGGAGTTGCATTAGTTAGTTCAACTCAGTTAACTCACCAATCACAAAATCAATTTCCTAAAATATAATTTGCCAAATTTAGCCATTTGAATAGCTTATGAGGATAGAAGGCACAATTGTATTCATTCTTGAGCACGAGTTTGTGTGTGAGCTTGTGAGAGAGCGTGCACAAGAGGGAGGCTTGTGCGAGTTGATAGAGGGAAGAATTGCCTTGGCAATGCGCTAGGAAATAGGAGGCCATTTCCAGGATTTGTGGAAAGATTTCTGAGCTCATCCAAGCAAAGGTAAGAAGGCATAAGGATCAGGGGTCTTGCTGTTTGTTTCAATCTTAGTTCAAGGAGGGAGATCATTGTATTATCTATTGAAGCAAGAGTGTTTTGTAAGAGATCTATTGCTCATTCTTCTATCAATAAAATTCTCAAGCAAGCAGAGGGTTTTCCCAGTTGGGTTCCCTAGAAAAAATGTCTTGTTCAATTGTGTGATTCTGTATTTAATTTTGTTCCTATTCTGCTGCAAAATAAGTAGAGAAATTCTGTCTTATTAAAAGAAACTAGTTTTCAGATTTTTCATATAAGCAGTTGCAGAATTTCTTGGCCAATCTCCCATGTCTTTTGAAAATTTAGATTTTCCATATCAAATGAAGTTATAAAGAGTTGGCAGCTGAAAATATCTACAAGGTCATAAAGTTTGTAAAACAAAATTTCACCTCATCCTAACCTAGAAGTGGATCCAATTTTCAAATATGTGACAGTGTATAATAAAGAGAAATCACAACAGATTCTTGTGGAAGATCAAGACATGCACTAGCATGCCACTTCTTGTATTGCTTGCTTCCTATATACATGCTATGGACAGAACAATTGTTTTATTATGTATTCGGAATAGTATACAATTTAGAAGAGAAAATATGTGATTTGGAAAGAAAATCTCTTGAAAGACTTCTACTTGGACATACTACTAGATATTTCAAGAAACCGTTTCTTAATGCAAGTTCAGAAATTTCAAGAAACCGTTCCTTGCAAATTCAGGAATTCCACGTCAACCTTGAGGTTCCTTGGATCTACTATTCCCTGTGAACTTTCAACCTTATGGATAAATCTGAAATATAAATTGCAGCAGTATATATTTCACTTGCGTCCAACTAGATACATAACAGAGCCTAAGAAAATAAACACCAACCAATCGTACTTCAAGGGCGAGAAAGCTATGTCTCCAGCCCTAAAGGGACAATCCCCAACAGATAACAAATCTAAGAATAACTTATAAACAGCAGATTTGTTAAAGCCGCAAATTTGAACTCTTAGCTTCTTCTACTTGTCAAATCACTCAACAAAATCTGCTTACTGTTATGTTAAATCAGCATACATATCCAGCACTAGAAACTAAACCACCACGAGCACTAAAAGCTGAAAATCAGATCTGAGTACAAAGTTTGGATAACAAAGTACACTCCATATATTCATAACAATGACGTTACAAGTACATAGCAACAGCTTATCACAAAATAGTTCAAGATAGTCCTTCAAGCTTATCAAAGCTAGGACTCTTCAATGCATCCAAACACTAGCTATTCCATCTACCATCACTAACAAACTGTAAAGTTTTGTAGATGTTCTATGCTAAGAGCAATTTCACTTTTCTCACAGCAATCATACAAGTAGTTAAGCAAAATGCAGATAGAACATATAAGCAGATCTTACAGAAGACAAATCAGAAACAGGAAAAATGTGTGTTCGTTTCGGCGGTCAACAGGATGCTTCAACCAGCAAAGTCTCCTTTGGTTAGCCAGCCCAGCATGTGTCACAACAACCCTCCAACCAGTAGATGAGTCAACCCAAGTCAATTCTACAAAAGTCAACGCTGTCCTGAAAAGTCAACGCAGTGGCAGCAAGCTAAAAGTCAACGCAGCAGCAAAACGGTCAACCCTTTGACCTCGATTTTTGTGCCAGATAGTACGGC
>APFE030390548.1:115263-129506 GCA_000404065.3 Pinus taeda | reverse complement strand
CAAGACTAGTCAGCTTGTCATTCTCCCTGGAACCCATTTCCTTCGATGATGATTGCTATAGATAGAGTTTGTCTTCACCTCAGCTCTGATACCATGTAAAGTTCTGAAGATGTTCTATGCTAAGAGCAATTTCACTTTTCTCACAACAATCATACAAGTAGTTAAGGAAAATGCAGATAGAACATATAAGCAGATCTTACAGAAGACAAATCAGAAACAGGAAAAATGTGTGTGTTCGTTTCGGCGGTCAACAGGATGCTTCAACCAGCAAAGTCTCCTTTGGTCAGCCAGACCAGATGTGTCACAACATCCCTCCAACCAGTAGATGAGTCAACCCAAGTCAATTCTACAAAAGTCAACGTTGTCCTGAAAAGTCAACGCAGGGGCAGCAAGCTAAAAGTCAACGCAGCAGCAAAACGGTCAACCCTTTGACCTTGATTTTTGTGCCAGATAGTACAGCCTTCAAAAATCGAACTTTCCACCAATTTTCAGCTTGATTGGACCAAGTGTTGACCAAAGTCAACGCTGGTCAAACTTTATGCGAAACCCTAGCAGCAGAAAATCCGTACGGTCTGTCCTCTTTGTCCTTCCCACGTGTGGCTGAAATTCGTCCTCCAGGTAGCTCGTATTCTCTAAGATGAGAGAGGAAGATGTGAGTTGAGTTGTGATGAAATTCTCTCCAACTTTTCCTGTATATATATCCATCAATGAGGGTGTGTGACACATCTGTTGGGCATGTGAGCCTACATTAAAAAACTGGCTGACCTTGCACATATAATTTATTAAGAATAATAAATTCAAAATATAAGTTCTGCTCATCGGATTAAGACTATTTTTATATGGATTTTACACCTCTCAGAAAGAGGAATCCAACAAAAATATTAGCCTCTTAATCTGAGCATTAGAACATGGAGTTTGGACCTAGTTGTCCAAATTTAACAGGTTGACTATGAGATCGACGGCTAGGATTGAGTGCGGGACTTCAACCACAATCAAGGAAGTCTGTACTTTCCTACCCCTGCTCTTCGGATAGCTGTTGCTCCTGTGACTTGTTTCTTTGATGGCTTTCGATAAACTCTTCATCTTACTCTTTGGCTTCTTGCTCCTGTTGCTTTACTGGATCTAGTATCAGCCAAACTTCTTCATTTGGAGTTCCGAGCGAGCTGAAGATTGCCTGAAGAATCTCAAAATCATTCCATTCGTAAAATGTGTGTAAGCGACCTTGAGAGTCACCTCCTCCCCTGTTTTTGGCATTATGCCCTTATAAATCCTTCCTTTTAGATCTTCCTCTAACAACTGACACCTCATATACTTCGAAATCGTATCAAGATTCATGTTATTGCTACAAAATTGAAAACTATAAGCTGTTTTTCCCTTCAAACAAAGCCTCTATTACTGTCCTTGATTTACTTGTTCTCACATTATATCCCTGAGTCGAGACATTCAACTTCTGTAATACCAACAACATATTTATTAGCCCTTTTTCTCTAGCATTGGATGACCTTCTTTGCTGCTCCAATTTCTGCTTAGTGATCAAGTGGAAAAACATCTTCAACAACAGTCCAAAGAATGGTTACAAGATCATGTTCTTCAATGTAGTGTTCCTGAGAAATGATCTTTATCAAAGAATGATTGTTAATATAGCTCATCAAGGATTACATAAGGCCCATTCATAGATGGCTTCTGCAAGAATGCTTAATCATCATAAGCTCCCCCTAACTGTATACATGATCTTCCTTTTGGCAGTCTCCCCATCAAATGCTTAGATTGTCGAAGATCAGGTCAACAACATGTGTTGTTGGCTGGAGAGTTCAAGGGACTTTCGAATTGTATTTGCTTCCTTCTCCATACTTGTGTAACTTTCTTATTTGGCATAGTTCTAGCTTGAGTAGGTGCCCAAATCAAGTTACAATTACGCGCCATATGACCAATGTGATGACACTTGAAGCATTCTATGTTGTTCATGAATAAGAATTCATGACTTCTTCTTGCAAAATTGTTCCTCGGAGATTGTTGGGGACCATAATATCTATCTTTATGATATGCCCTACAATCTTTTGCCATGTGTCCAAAGTTTGTACAACCATAACAATAACCAAGAAATAAACTTTGGTACTTGGGAGATGGAGATTTCCTTTGTGTACTTTTGATGTCTTTCTGCCTTGAGATCCTTTGATGATAACCATTGCTTCTCGCATCCTTGACATCATCTACATTTTTTCTTGGAGCGGGATTTCTTCCATTGTTGCCTTGACTCTTTCTGGCTTCCTCACATCCTTTTTGTTTGAAGCATTATAATTCTTGCTTGAGGATTCACCTGCATACCCGAGCCCTGATTTATCAAATGGACATCTTTGATGGCTGAGCATGTCATCCAAGGCTTGAGGGCTCTTCAAGGTTTTGTCCATCCCTTCAACCTTTTTCCTGAGGGAGACAATCTCTTCTTCCAATCTTTAGCAATCATTATTCTTCTTAGCAAGTTGTTTCTCAATCTCTTCCTTAATACTTATTGCTCCATTTGCTTCTAATTTAAGGGAGATGATATCTGACTTCATTTTGAAGATTTCTTCATTTTCCTTTGCTAGACTGCTCCTCCATTTACTCCTTGATCCTTGTAGCTTTACATGTTTCAGCCTTGAGAAGGTTGATGTTAGTTTTAATTTGAAGAATTCTCCATCCTTTGCTTTTAGTTGACATATCATGGTGTTTCTCTCCTTTTCTGCTTCATCAACTTGTCCTTCTATGATTGCCAATGCTTCCATTGTCTTCTCAGCTCCTTGTGCTAACTTTCTTGCTTTTTGTAGTTGAGGTTTGAGAGAGAAGACCTCTACCTTGTACTGACCAATCTCTTCTTCAAGTTTTTTCAAGCTCTTGTGCCTTTGTTCAAGTTGACTTGACAAGGTATCTTCCCGTTTCTTTGCTTTATCCAATTGATTTGTCATGGAAATGAATTCTTCATGATGCTTTCTTTTGCTTTGATGAAATTCCTTCATAAGCTTGGCAAGCTCTTCATCCCTTTCTTGTACTTGAAGCTTGACAAGGCCAACTTTCTTCCTTGTTTGGTCTTGGTCACTAGCTAGTGCTTTCTTATTAAGTTCCTTGTTTTCCTTTTTTAAATTGATAATCTCTTCCATGGCAGCCATGAGTTTAGTGAGGAGATCTTCTATAAAGTCTTTTTCATTCTCTTCATTTTCTAGATCTTCTTTAGCCTTGATGTCATCAATCTTATCTTTAGCTTCCTTGATGGGCTTTGGATTTCTTTCTTGACTAGAGATCATTGTCAACGCTCCTTTTGAGTGAAGATCATGAAGTTTGTCCCATATACCCTTTGCTGACGAACATTTTCTTAAATTGTTCTTTATAGAATCTAGTATCCCATTCAAGATTGCCTTCATTGCTTTTGCATTGTACTCCTTGGATTCTCCATCCATCATGCTATCAACTATCACTGATTTCCAGATTTCAATGCCTTGAGTCTTTAAGAAATTCCTCATTCTTGCTTCCCATATATCAAAGTTTCCATTGAACCATCGAGCCTCCTCAAATTGATTGAGTTCTATTTCAGTGGTAGAGGGAGACACATCTTTAGGAGAATTGAAGACTTTCTTCCTTGGCTTCGCCATTTGTGTTCTAATGATCAACCTTCAAGCTGTTAGGCTTTGAGTGAAGGTACTGGCTCTGATACCAATTGTTGGAAATACTGGGGGGGGGGGGGGGGTGAATCATTATTCCTTTTCAATTGTTATTTTTACCAGTTAAATCATTTATATTTAGAACACAAAATGAACAATAGGAATAAATGCTTTTATTAATATAATCTTTACAATAAATCATATACAATATATATAAGGCTCCAATCTGTGGCCAAGCACCAACTTGATCTTTTGTGAGGCTCCAACCTCTAGGGCACCAACCCTATCTTCTCAAGGCACCAACCTTGTGTTTAGGAGCACTAACTCCAAGGACACCAATCCTTCCAACTTTGAGGCACCAACCCTATCTTGTCAAGGCACCAACCTTGTTTGTTTGAGGCTCCAACCTTCAGGGAACCAACCCTCTGGGCTCCAACCCACTGCTATATTTTGTCTGGATATGTTTGGTAGTAATTCTCTACTCCCAAAATCTCTTCACTGAATTCTATCAATCTACAGCTTCACTGTAGTCACCATGCTACATCATCAATGACAACCAGTCTTCATATGAAGTAGTCTTCACAAATCTTCATATTGCCCACACAGAGTCCACAAAATTACCTCATGATGATTTCGAATAGCCATCATGATCTCGAATAATGTCTCCAAGATCTGCTGACACTTATCAACAAGAAATCTATGCTAGGCCTCAATGTCTTTTCAAAAAGACAACTGTGTTTCGACCCTCTGTTCTTAATGTCATAGTAATTGCTTCGAGAGTGAGGCTTTAGGAATAATTGCTTCAAGAATGACTTCTTCAGAGGAGTGACTGTCGCAGTTTCATATTGTGCGTTCACTTAAAAAAACAACCCTCCCTTGTTCATACTCAGATAATCTTCTTAGATCCATAGAGCGTCCTTTTGAACTGTTATCTGAAATCACTTTTTAAAACAAAGGTCTGAGCTTTTCAATAAATAACCCAGTGAACCAAATGTTTGATGTTCGGTTTCCTTCTTCTTCCGCTGGACCCTTCGGCTTCCTTCTTCGCTCGCGCTTTGGCTTCCTTTCTTCTTCCACTGGACCTTTCGGCTTCCTTCTTCGATCGCTTGATATTCGGCTTTCTCTGTGCTTGCTTGACCGTTGGCTTCCTGATCTTCGGCTTCCTCTGTCTCTTCGAGTTCACCAATACTCAATAGACACATTCATTTGGAAGAGAGGCCGAATTACAATAGATGTTGCATATTAAAATTATATCAGAGAGGCCCCTTTTTTAATATTCATACAATAGACTCATTATTTACGGAGGATTTCATAGGAGAAACCGTACCCAATGAGGTCCCACATCCACGTCATCAATCACAATCACAACTCTTAACATCACCGATGTAACATGGCTGATATTCATACTGCCGATGAAATGGACGCGATATAATATTAATCAATCGTCAGTAGATCCGTTGAGTCCATAGCTCCATCACAATCGGTGGTCTGTCGGGTCCACAAGTCTTATCGCAATCGCAGTTTACCATCGTTACATTTCTTCAAGACTTGCAATATGCGACAGATGCAATATTTCAATAAATAGTTGTTAATAAATCTGTCGGGTCCACAGCCTTATCGCAATCGATGGTTTGCGGAACTTCAACTGGCACATGGACTAATAACGACCTTAACCCTTGCAGTTGACCGGGATCTAAGGGTTGACTATGAGATCAACGACTAGGATTGAGTGCGGGACTTCAGCGACGATCAAGGAAGTCCATACTTTCCTACTCCCGCTCTTCTAATATCTGTTGCTCCTGTGACTTGTTTCTTTGATGGCTTTCGATAAACTCTTCATCTTACTATTTGGCTTCTTGCTCCTGTTGCTTTACTGGATCTATTGCGTCATTTGTTGTTCAATTGACCTCCTACTGTTCAATCCACTTGGGTCCTCCATTTCAACACTATGAGCATTCTGATCAATGGGCATCAATGGGCAATCATGTATCAAAGAATTTTCCATCACAAATACTGCTATATTGACATCAATGACAACCTAGATTAACAGTTCATTCATATTAGTATGCCCCAAAACCATAAGCAAAAACACATGATTGCAGAATGGTAAAAATACCTTCTGATGGATGACCCACCTTCCTTCAAGGAGGAACGCTGCATGGGAGAAAGAAATCTGACTGGAGCATAAAAGTGTAAGGTCCATGTCATCATGCGCTGATTGTTTAAAGGTGTAACTAGTTCTGGTCTTCATAATAACTCATGTACTCTTGATTTTGTATATTTGCTAGAAAAAACAAAAAGAAGAAAAAGAAAAATTATTTTCAAGCATGGGTTTCATTTTCAAAAAAAAATATTATTATTATTATTTATTAGATAAGCATATTCTTCATGCTTTTGGTTTTTGTTGAGTCAAACAGTCAAAGACCTATTTGGACCTCTTGAAAGGAAAAAGGAAAAATAATTCTTGTTATGTACTTTTGGGTCAAAAACTCCTCTAGATGCCAAGTCGGCCCTGCCCCAATTGACATGACTATTCACACCCCTCTAGATAGTATTAATAGAAGATGATATAAGCTCATTTGTGCACACACTTGGATGTGTTTTTGGTTTGAAATTTTGCAAAAGAAGAGAGAGGAAGTGGAAGGACGAAACTTGAAATGGAAGAAGAGTTTCTTCTTGAGATGGAGTATGTGAAAATTGTGCCTTGGTACTTCTCTTGTCGTTGATAACTTGATGATGATTTTGTTGAGCAAAATGGAAGATTGGAGTTGGCATCGAGAGGTGCTTTTTTGTGGATCATGGGTCTTGGATATCTCACTTTGAACTTAATTTTAGAAGAAGATATATAATATATTATATATATATATATATATTTTGGGTTTTCCCCTAGGAAGAGGGGTTTGGCCTTGGCTGAGAGCCTATATCTTGTGTCCACTGTTTTTCTGTGATCTTCATGATGTTTGGTTTTGGTATTTGTTTGATGATGGAACATAACTAACAATAATAAGATGAGTAGAATAATCACAAGCAATTATCATATTTAAGAGAAATCGACTAATTCAACAGTGTCCCGATTTATCAACATGGTTTTAGAGCTAAGGCTGAAGAATGAGGTTTTGAAGATCACACTTTGTTGAATTATGATCAAAATCTCTTCTCCATATGGGTTTCTTTGTCTAAAACATTGACAAATTACAGTGGAAGTAAACAAGATTCTAGGCACATTTTAGTTATGGTTCAAGCACCTGAAACTGATTTTACTCATAGTATAGATTGTATCTAAAAGGCTTGGGTGAGTGGCTCGTTATTCAAAATAGCAAATCAATTATATTGTTTGTCTCGCATTGAGATACATACTCTGTGATTCACTTTATCATTGGTGACATTGCACAAAAGAACATCACATATATCATGACCTATTGTTATCATATCCTGAAGTGGTTCAATGATTTTTAAAGGCTGCACAAATACACAGGGGGTCTCATGCTATGATCTATGACATCTACTATAAATGAAATGCACTTTGGTGATTTTCAATTCATTGTGGCTCCATACCTAAAGCTTGCATTGATTGTGAATACTTACCCATAATTCTTAGCTTATAGATACAGACTTGTGGCTCGTAGTTGTGAGAAGACACCGTAATTATTTTTGGCTTGTTCAATGGCTTAAGACTTGTAACATTGTTCTATATATTCGCACAACGTGGATCACTTATTGAAGGGATCAATCATCACATTACCTTGTGATTGGAGATTCTAAGTGATCGCATGTTACAATGGGTCTTTCTGTTTGTATCAACAAAAATATTGTATACAAGGATTACATATCTCACACTATTGTGGCTCGAGTCTTCGTGATTTGCACAACCTCTATGTTTTGAGCATGATTTGTTGTTAGCTCATCTTCATACTTTTATGAAGCTCACTACAAAGAGATAGTGAGACGATAATTAAGATGGTGACTAATTACACGATGAGAAAATAATTGGTAGCAACATTGAGGTCAACTTTGACAGAAATGTCGAAGATGGCTTGTGGTGGGATACTAGTTTGATATTGACTCGCATACTTTATGAATATAGACCTAGGTTCTATCATACCAAATATTGATCATGGAAAAGATTGAGATGTGACAGAGTGACATAAACCGACCTAAAGTTTGAAATATGACTCTTATAGTGAAAGAATCAAGATTGTGTAAGCTATGTAGACCAGTAAAGCTAATCCCTATGCCACAAAAATAAGAAGCAAATTTGACTTGATGAATAGCGTGGCACCTGCACTGAAGATTAACACTTGTTGAAGAAGTGTTGTCATGTAAAAAGAGACCAGATCTCTGCGAAGGAGAAGGCATGAGCATTGTTGACAAGGAGAACACAAAAATTAGCAATATGACTTGAAGATTATGACAATAACCTTATTAATAGAAGTGACAAGTATCTTGACAGAAATATCAAAACCAACTCGAAAGGACTCTATTGAAGAATTCTTGAAGACATCAAGGAGCAAGTCAACTTCCAAGTTAAAATTGTATAGGTATGTATAATTACTAAATGCAGGGTCTATAATGTCGTTAGGGTTTGTATAAGATTCTTGACTTTTTCATTTGTGACGAGTCTTAATAACTTTATGATTTCTAAGGTTTGTAGTTTTATAGGGTTTCTATACCTTAGATTAAATTAGCCTTAGAAGTATAGGATTAAGCTAGAAAACCTTAACCCTAACTAGGTTGTTCCCTCTAAAGAAATGCCTACCTTTTGGGATATGAGATCTAGGTTTTATAGATTTTACATTTTTAGAGATTCTTGGTATCCAGGGTTCATAATCCCTAGATAGGTATTGAATTTGAAAACCCTAGAATAGTGAAAACCCTAAATCTAATTAGTTGTTCCCTCTAATGAAGCCCTAGCTCTTGATTTCTAGGGGTTGAAGATAAAATCTAGGCTATGTGATAACAATCCTAGCAAGGGTTGAATGGGATAGATGCTAGGGCTTGAAATCAAAATCTTAGGACTTGGTGTTTCTGCTAAAATTAAAGACCCTAATAAGGGTCATAGGATATCTAGGGTTTGTAACCAAAACCCTGAATAGAAATCATAAAAATCCCTAGATTGATAGAATTGACATCATGATTTTGTATTTGTATATTTTGCTTGGTTGTACTTGTTGTTAAGGATTGTAGGTAAATCAAAGAAAAGAAAGGACATGACGAGAAAAAGGAGCTCCTCACTTTGAGGAAAGAAGATTAGATGGCTACATGAAGGAAGAGGCATGCATGTTTCGAGTAGCTCTTTATTAGAGAAAAGATATAATGTCTTCAATCTAGTAGAAAGAAGCTGATCACTAAGAAAGCAAGAAGGTTGGCAATGGCAACTCCAAGAAGAAGCTATGAAGACTTTGATGAATATGATGAATAACCTTGGTTCATTCCATTGATGGATAACTTGGAGATAAATTCAAATATTATATGCGAAAGGATGTTGGTTTCTAGAAGGAACATGTTGCAGAAGCTGCTGTTGTTTTTTTTTGATGAAGGGCCATCAGGATGAGATAATTCTGGTACCAATGGTTCAATTATTTGGTTGAATATGCTTGGGCTACCTAGAAGGATGCTGCAAAAATTCACATTGGTAGTTAATATATTATATCTTCATCTGGCTTCAATTTGAACTCAATCTAAGACATACTTGGATTAAGTGGATAACTTTGGGAATCCTCTAAGGAGGATATGGCAAAAGATGTTTACACTTCATTGGCAAGAAAGAGGTAGCATCAAGAAGGATAACTAGATGATGACAAAGAAGGATCACTTTCCAGATTAGAGGATGCTATGTCTAGCTATACATTGATTGGTTCAACACTATGTTGTTGCTGGAAAGGAAGGAAAGTGATGTGGAAAGTCGATGGCCAAAGCCTTGTCCTAGATTGAAGGAAGAAGTTTGACTCTATTCAAGAAAGTCAAAGCTCTTGTATGATTTGAAGAAATGTAGCTACATTTGAAGATCTCCACGGAAGCATTGATATCTGATGCATTGATGAGACAAGCTAAGGGCTTGTGGTTGTATCTCCCTAAGTTGAGAAGGAGTATTTAATCTTCTTATGCTTGAGAGGGAGCTTGGATCTATTCCTTGATTGAAAAGTAATGGTGGATCTCTTCCCTAATTAAGAGGGAGAGATGATGAGTTGTTGTACCTTAGGTTAAACAAGTCCGTATGATGGTAGTTAGGGTTGGTATCTTGGCAGGTAGCCTAGATGATACCTAGATCCCTGTTAGGGTTGGTACCTTGGCAGATAACCTAGATGGTACCTAGATCCCTATTGGTGTCTTGGCAGGTAGCCTAGATGACACTTGGATCCTTGTTGAGTTGGTGTCTTGACAGGTAGCCTAGATGACACTTATATCTTTGTTGAGTTGGTGTCTTGGCAAGCAACCTAGATGACAGCTGGATCCCTGTTGAGTTAGTGTCTTGGCAGGTAGCGTTGATGACACTTGGATACCTGTTGGGTTGTTAGCTTGGCGGGTAGACTAGATGGTACCTAGATCCTTGTTGATACCTTGGTAGGTATCAAGATCTCTAGCATTATATATGCTGTTTGTGATACTCTTCTTAGAACATTTCAACTTGAGGTCATCCTTGTACCGACTATATGGAATTATGAATACCTCCTTAGGTAAGAGGGAGTGTTGAAAGGTGTAACTAGTTTCGGTCTTCATAATAACTCACTTACTCTTGATTTTGTATATTTGATGTAAAAGCAAAAGGAAGAAAAAAAAGAGAAAAATAAAATATTTTCAAGCACGGGTTTCATGCATTTATTATTATTATTATTATTTATTAGATAAGAATGTTCTTCATGCTTCTAGGTTTTGTTGAGTCAAAGAGTCAAAGTCCTATTTGAACCTCTTGAAAGGAAAAAGAAAAAATATTTTTTATTACGTAGATTTGGGTCAAAAACCCCTCTAGATGCCAAGTTGGCCCTGCCCCAATGAACATGTCTGTTCGCACACCTCTAGACAATACAAATAGAAGATGATATGAGTTCATTTGGACACACTTGGATGTGTCTTTGGTCTGAAATTTCGCAAAAGAAGAGAGTGGAAGTGGAAGGATGAAATTTGAAATGGAAGAATAGTTTCTTCTTGAGATGGAATATGTGAAAATTCTGCCTTGGTGCTTCTCTTGTTGCTGATAACTTGATGATTTTGTTGAGCAAAATGGAAGATTGGACTTGGCATCTAGAGGTTGTTTTTTGTGGGCATGGGTCTTGGATATTTCACTTTGATCTGATTCTATAAGAAGACAATTTTTTTTGGGTATTCCCCTATGAGAGGTTTTGCCCTGGTTGAGAGCCAATATCTTATGTCCACTGTTTTTCTATGATCTTCATGATGTTTGGTTTTGGTAATTGTTTGATGATGGAACATAACTAACTATAATAAGATGAGTAAAATAATCACAAGCAATTATCATATTTAAGAGAAATCACCTAATTCAACAGCCTCCCGATTTCTCAACACTGATCAATAAGGCCGCTAGTTAGTTGGTTGTCCAAGGAGGAGAAAAATTCTCCTATGGGGTTTACCCACTTTTTGTTTGGTAACATATGTCTCCAACTCAGGGACATTTGCTTACAATAAAATGCATGATCCATGTACTAGAACAAGGAGTGCATGAGAACTTTAGTAATCCTCGGGGCTTTGTAGACCTATTTCCTATACACTCAAAGCAACTTTTTGATAGCAACTGTGTAGGGTATTGATCGTCACCCTTGCTCACACAATAATGCAAACATACAATTGAAATGCAATGATGCTCCTCCCTTGAGGATGACCTTGCCATGTTGCAATGATAACACCTGCAGATGAAGTGCACTTAGGACAAGCCAACATCAGTCCAAAAACTATCCCATTCTACCTTTGCTTTCTCATGGAAGACGCTGACTGTGATGGATCTGTGCAAGGGTTGAGAGGGAGAGGCTTCCTTGGATACATTGCACAGTTATAGGAGGCAAGAAGTGGGAGATTGTGTACTAGAAATGCATACTGCACAATGGCAAGAGGAAGAGAAAAGCATGTGTGTGAGGTACTGGTAACACTGATTAGAGGCTTGAGACTTGAAGCTGCCCAAGAGAGAGAGAGAGAGACTAGGTATTGCGTAGTTCTCTATTGCTAAGGGTTTAGGGTTGACCCGCTGCTGACTGTAACTGTGCAATGCGCATTAAAGGGAAGGCATGACATGTCTTTTGTGTAGTGAGGGATTCCAAGAGACAAGGTACTGAGCTTGCTAATTGATGATGCACAATGAGGAGTGCTCAAAGAGGAAGAGGCAAAGATTGGGTAGTTGGGCATCACAGGGGCTGAGGGAAGACCTCACTATCCACTGGAACTACGTAATGCGTAGTACAAAGCAAGACAGGACAAGTGAGTGTGTAGTGAGGGGTTTCAATCAGCAGGAGGAGCAAGAGTAGTCATTGTAATTGCACTAGGGCTGCGGGGGAGCGCCACCCCCCCTTCGAATCCGCTCCTGAAGTGTGGTTCGAAAGGGAGCGACTTGGGAGCGTGAACCTGAAATTTGCTCCTAGGGAGTGCATTTTAGGAGCGTGCTCCCGCAAAAAAAAATTCGCTCGGATTTTTCACAAAGATGTTCCAAACACAATTTTGTTTCAAAGAAACAAGAGTTTTTGAGTGGGGCAACCTAATATTCAAGCCCATGACGCTAGTATTGATATTTTATTCATGGTAATGTTAAATTCTTTTATTTTTCATTTTCATCCTTTTACTTAAATTTTTAACATTACCATGAAATGACTCCGGATGTTTGAAAGCGGTTTTGACCTGATTGGATTTCATATGGAGAAAGTAGAATTTTATATCTCACTCAAAATCCAACAAACTTATCATTTTTTTAGGATTTCAGGATTGGGGGGATTGTAATGTTTCGATTGGATTTTGTCATGTACTAGGGTATGGAACTCATATTTAATCAAGAGCACTAAGCCCTTTATGCACCTTGATGTGACATTGGTTGTCGAACTCTATCACGAGTCTACTGAAAGTGTACCCATCACTGAAGCAAAATCTTGACTTGACATACTACATTTTTTTTATTATCTTATGTTATTGCTTAGAGGGTGATACTAATGACAAAGATCTTAAGATAGGAAATGGTTTTGATGATATGTATGTTGAAAACTGTGTAAGTAGGTTTGGTCTTCATAAATATGAAATGTACTTTTGAGTCTTGAATATTGTAAAATGAAAGAAAAATTATTATTGCTATTTTTGTAGCATGGGTTTAATGCTCAAGGTATTTTATTTTAGAGGTCAAGTACCCATTGAGTGCTTGTAGGGTTTGTCCTAGGTTCAAGAAGTCAAAAGAGTCATTGTCATATGAAGAAGACCCCATTGGGCACATTGTAACTTGTAAAAAGAATTATTTTTGTATTTATAAGTGTCAAAATGGCCTCCAAGATTAAGTTAGCCTAGCAACTAAGAAGTCGGCCTCAATTAGGGCATTTCATCCACCTGGAAGCCTATATATAGGAGGGAACTCGACATCCTACGAATACCATTCATTGTCTCATAAGAAGAAGGCTAGCGAAGAAGGAAGAAGGACAAAGGACAAGTGTCTGGGTTATTTCTCTCTTTTTTCACACGTACGAAGGAAGGAGGCTAGGGTTTTGCTGCTGCAAGATCGAACTTGGAGAAATTGTAGAAAGAAGGTCGAAGGAAGGTCTATTAGGTCATCCTCAAGCCATGGAAGAAGGAGAAACTCAAGCAAATGTCAAAGGAAGCCTTGGAAGCCCTAGATTTGCTCACATGTGTGGAGGCAACAACTGTTGCAGAGGCCAAAAGTTTCAGACCTGTAGTAGAGGCTGAAATTTTGTAGTTGGGGGATGAAGTTGTGTAGCTGGAAGAGATTTGACAGGGTTTGACTTGGACAAAGGAAGCACATAATCAAGAAGGTTGGACTTGGTCTTGGAAGGGCACTGGCCTTGGTATAGAGGTCATGGAATTCATCATTTGAAGAATCTATAAGAAGAGAAGAGATTTGTGGGTTTTCCTCTCAACTGGAGAGGTTTTGGCCCTCGCTTGCACCCTATATCTTGTGTTTCTGTGTACTATTGATCTTCTTGTTTTGGTAGCTATTTTAGGATAAGAATAACATAATAATAAGAGAAGAAGCTAATAAGTAAGAAAAAGTAAAAAAGCATCATAAGCAGTTATAAAGTTTAAGAGAAATCATTTTAACTATAACCTTATAGATTTCTCAACAATGTAGGTATTTGTTGTAGCATGATTTTTTTGGATGCTAGAGGCCATCTAGAGCTTATTTGTTGATGTATTTTTTGTTCAGAGATAGATTGCACTCGATGCTATTTTGGTTATATAAATGAGAACTTGTAACTTGTGGACATGTGATTGATGAAGATTATAACTTCTAGATGATTGATGTCATATGGTTTAATCCATGTTTTTATCAATGTTCCACCAAGGTTCCGGGACGAGGGAGCGAGGGGGCGAGGGAGCGGCCTATGCAAAAGCTCCCTACCATTTTTTAGGAAACGTGGGGGAGCGTCAGGGTCTTAAAAATTTATAAATATAAAA
>APFE030390548.1:19135-112889 GCA_000404065.3 Pinus taeda | reverse complement strand
CCTTTTTGGAAACGCCCCCTCAGGGAAGGGAAACGTTTCCCTGGCACGTCCCCCTGAGTTTCCTCCATTTTGGGAGCGTGGGGAAACGTCCCCTACTCGTCCCCAAGTCCCCGGAGCGCGGGGGAGCGAGGAAACTAGACCCCTAGGGGGGGGGGCGAGTCCCCGTGGAACACTGGTTTTTATGCTTTTTATGTCTAATTCATCATTCTACATGCTTTTGTTGACATATATGCACCAAAATATATAGAAATATATATTATATAAAAATTCTCTCCTTATTCGCTCTCTACTTGGGAGCTTTTGAAAATGTCGCTCCCTGCTGATGTTTCCCACTTATGACAACCTTGAACTGCGCAATGCACAATGATTGAAGGACAGGCTAAGAGAATTTCACAGTTGTGGACTTCAATGACACAAAGATGACCTGTTTCTCACCAGCACTGTGCAATTTTCAATAAGAGGCCTGTTGTCGCACAGATTGTCACGACAACACTCAGACCAGGGGCTGTCACCCTAATCCCCGATCTCTCGGTTTAAGCCTGTCTCCCGCGGCTAAGGGGGGTAGACCCTATGGGACAATGGATGACCAATTGTGGACCAGTTGGGTTGGGAGACACGAGGGGAAACAAGCACCTAATTGATTTTATTAAGTTAATAGACTAGTGCCTTAAGGAGCTAATGATTAAATGATTATTTATTGAATATTGCAGAAATATAAACCATGTAGAACAATCATTTATCATCAAATAACCCAAGCGATGTAAGGTTTTCAACAAATGCACAACCCCTGTAAATGATCCAGCAATTAAACTTCAAGAAAAATTAAATGCTTTAAATGACCATAAAATTTAAATGTTGACCAGCTACCACTTTCATATAGCCAACTTGTAAATAAACATTTTAAGTGCGTTTAGCTATAGAAAAATGGACCATAAAAAATGAATTTTCAATATTTTTTATTAAACTTTTCAAAATTTATTTTTTTATTTTTTAATTTTTAAATATTTCTATTTTTTTATTTTTGTTTTGTTTGCAGGTCATGGCAGCCTGAGGAGCAGTGGATTGAATGAGGAGCTTAGGCTTGCAGGACGTGGAGTTGGAGGGATAGACTTTTCTGCAGGGCGGTGCTGTTTGGACGCGGCAGATTTTGACCACGAGTTTCCTTTTTTTTTGGACAGATTCTTACAAGCTTGCACATACATATTTACGCATATCAAATCTTTGGTTTTGGTTACTGCGTATACAGGTCTGCGGCTAAAAAAAATCGATGGAAGGAGGAATGTACGTAGGTAAGGAGACAACAAAAGGCTTGTAGGTGGATTGGCTGCTGTGCTAGTGAGGGAAGAGTACCCACGTTTTGGGCAACTCGATGGCAGAAAGAGGTGACTGTGTCGAACAGTGGGAGGGGATGCGTAAAAGCTGGCTGCAGATTGGTTGATGGAAGAGTGAGTGCGTTTGAGGAGCAAGCTTGTGTAGTTTGGAGCTAAGATGAAGATGGCAACGTGCAAGCTTCGCATATGCGTGGAGAGGGATATGTAAAGAATAACAGAGCCATGACTGTAGCAGTGTGACGACTGAGAAGTATGGAGAGCGAAATAATTTGAGATCTTCTGGCTTAGATTTATCAATGAAATCCCTACAGATTCTTCATCAAATAAAAATCTGAAAACCCTGGATTGCAGAAATAACACCCCTCAAGAGATTGTTTTGATGCAATAGCAAAGCGCTGATCAAACCCTTGGACAACAAAACAACTTAGATAAACCTCAGAAATCTTCAGAAGCCCTGCAACCTGTAATGGAAAAACAAACACCCAAAAATAATAGGTGCAAAAAAAAAGAAACTAAAACCCTAAAAAACCAGCTAGATAATTACAATATTTACAGATTGCATGCTCTAAAATAGCCAGATTTCTCGTTATGCCACATAAGTATTTTCAGAATTTTAATTTAATGTGAAATGCTCCAGAAAAACCCTGCATGCATTCATAAAAAATTTCAGATGATAAGCCCGAGATTAACATTGACTGGGCTCTTTCAGAAAACGCAATCCGGGAGTTGGTTGGTTCAGCTGAGAACTTCCCCTACCGCCCGGTAATCTAAAAAAAAAAATTCCTGCATAGCTTAAAATCAACCATTAACATAGAGGGAGAAAACAATAGTGAAATCCAGATCAAATGGAGATACCTGCCACTATATTTCAGAATCTACACTATCATTTAAACCCAGAGATCAGACAAGGTACCTGTGCTTAAATCAATCTTCATCAAGCTATTAACAATGGCTGAAAATAAAATTATGCAGAAAAACAAATCATCTTACAGCGTTTTCAGAAGAGTAACACCAATAAGATTTTTAACCCCAAAGTCTTTCTTTATTGCACAAAAAATGACTACAAGAGAGCTTTCTTTAGCACCAGACTCTCAGATCAAATCTGATCTCAAATGACCCCTAGCACCCTATTTAAAGGAAAAATTCCCAACGGCTAGTTTCGAGTGATCCATGTCAAAATGATCTCGACCGTCGATGAGGATTCAAGATATCTTTTAATCTCATCCGTAAATTTTTAAATGCATTTTAATATATTAAAATTGGAAATTCTGCATTATTACTCAAAAATTGACTTATTATTATTTATTATTTTTAAAATTATTTTTTTATTATTTTTAATTTCCTTTTTAGTTATTTTAATTTAAGTTTAATTTTTTTAAATTATTATTTTAACTTATTATTTTTTATTATTTTTGATTTTTTAATTTTCTTAATTTTTTAATTCTTATTTTTGGATCCTCGAACTTAGCCTTTGGAAAAAGCACCTAGCACCTAGGACTTAGGACTTATGAGGGGATTAAAACATTTTCTAACCCTCAAGAGATTTTACATCATGACTTTTACAATTTTACATCTCAAGGGGGAAAACCCATTTGACATAAACCCTCATGGACCACCCAGTTCTGCGACCGAATATAATCTAGCAGATCAACACACTAGGATTCCCCTAAGATTCTATTGACAAGATTCATTCCGGCTTTGGGGTTAGGCTAAAGGAAAACTCTACCGATCATGGATCGATGAGATAAAAAACCTTCCGGAACGTAGATTATCACTAGAAAATTAGGTCCACCTAGGCAAT
The DNA here is from genome assembly GCA_000404065.3 of Pinus taeda. Classification (NCBI taxonomy): domain Eukaryota; kingdom Viridiplantae; phylum Streptophyta; class Pinopsida; order Pinales; family Pinaceae; genus Pinus; species Pinus taeda. Next base: position 109,757 of record APFE030390548.1, on the reverse strand, counting down.
TTACATACATCACACAACTCTGCTAAGATTATTTACAATTTTACACATGCAGACTGGGTTTACAACATAACATGATCAGGTCGACGATGACTTTCGAATGGCACAGACACGTCAATCAAGCGCTACCCTTTTGCGAAGAAAAGGGGGTGTACTGCTAAGGGTAGTTGACACGTAGTGGTCAACATCTGGCTCCACTTGGGGACATGTTGCTGCACTGTAGGAATGTGAGATCCAGAATCTGCATCCATGCAACACACAACAAAATATAAGTAGCGTCCATCCAGAAATCATCATATAACATTAAACATAGGAAAGATATAAGCTCTTCATTTATTAACTAAGTAAATCTAATCCTAAAACAGAAATGAAAATGCTGAAAAAACAAGGAGTAGGGTTAGAAATATAGAGGATGCCCCATGGCATCAGTTGTGTTCAATATGGTGTATACTGAGCATTTGCTTGCTTTCAGGCAAATCTGTCGGCTGCTTGTCGGATGTACCATGTCCAATTCTGCATATGGTAGGACTTTTTCCTATTCGAAAATCAAGCCGCTTGCGGCTGTTTGATGCATCAAATCTTCTTTTCGTTCTCTTTCTTTTGCGCTTTTTCTTCCTAGCAGGCTGTATCACTGATGACGTGGAACTTTCTGCTTCAAAGCTCTTAGATGAAGTATGTAAGATATGTGTGACATGTCTTTCTTTATTCTGCATTTGCCTTGTAAAGAATGATGGATCAATCTCACAGGTGCCATGAGTTATAGCTTGATCTTCTATGACTAGTGGATTAACCATGTCACCTTCAATTATCCACTTTTCAATGGAACAAAGGACCTCATAATATGATGGAGCTTGCTGTAACAGATAAGGAGGTTCCTGAGCTATTGACATTCCCTGGTTTCTTTCATCTTCTGACCATTGTTGAAATTTCTGAACATGTATTTTGATGGTATCTATTTGACTAGAGTGTTCAACCTTTATAGCACTGATTTCTCTGGCATGGTCTTCTTCCATGGTCAATAACTTTTTTTGAAGACATATCTGATTATCTTCCATATCTTTTATTACTTTATCGTCTTTTTCCTTTATGGTCATCAAGCAATGCTGCATAGAGTTTATCTCTTCCTTATGATTTGCTTGCATGGTAGCCAACTGATTATTATGATCGAATGTCATGATAGTCATTTCTTCATCCATAGTTAATAACTTGTTTTGCATAGAATTTATTTCCCTATCATGATTAGCTTTCATGGTTGTTATATTTTCCTCTAGGCTTGATAACTTGCTTCGCATAAAACTAATTTCTGTGTCATGATTACTCTTCATGGCCTCAATTTCCTTAGCATGTTGATTTTGCATGATCTCCATCTCCCTATTATGTTTTTGCAGGTGGGTGCATAAAGTTCTCACATCATTAGCGTAATTAGTTTGATTGATCTCCATATTTTTTATCAGCAACATTAGTTTTTGTATAATTTTCTTTTGATCTTCCTTTTCATTTTCATTTGTCCCTGCTTTTTCACTATCATGAATTTGATCTGCAATGGTACATGTGGATTGCATATTCTGATATGAAGAATTGTCTTGGAATCTTTCACCGACAGCTGGACCTTTTATAAGATTACTTTCATTTTGTTGCACAATTTTAGGGGCACAAAGCGAACTATCTGGATAACCATATCTATCTTTAAAAGCATTGACATTGTCTTGTAAAGAAGTGAAAGAATCCTTAGGATATTCGTTAAACCAATTCAAAGCATCACCCTCTAAAGAAAAGACAAAAAGACGCATTTTGACATCTTCATGATTATACTGAGGGGGTCTACAATATATGATCATTATACGAGTAAACAAGCCTAGATGTCTTTTAACAACGACTGAATCACCACTTGAGAGCAAAGGTAATTTAGAAATGGCCACTTCCGGAATATCATGGAGATTATCAGTAAAATGACATGGTTTAAACGAATAATCCATGATGAACAACGAGGGACCAAATGGATGATAGAAAGAGATCTTTGCTCAAGAAAATCAAGAGATGAAATAAGTGGAGTCGTCACTTGAACAATGAATCTAATTCTAGGATCCAAAAAGCAACAAACAAGCTGATATGAGAGAGGCTTCTTTGTCTGGGAGAAATAAGTGAAAAGAAATGGAGTTGCCACCCAGACAAGAAATGAACTAAAGAGAAGTTGTTGATAAGACGAAAGATAAGGTGATGAAAACATCCAAATAATGCAAAAAAAAAGTTGAATCTGCCAGCTCAAATGAGAGATGAGAAAGATGAAAGAATGATGAGAGATGAGAAGATGAATGTCGTTGAAACGTCAGGGATAGAAAAACTCTGTCCCCGGCAACGACGCCAAAAAATGTTGGCGTTGTTGGCTCAAACGAATGATAGAAAGATGAACAATGAATGATGAAAAGTCATTGAAACACCGAGAAGAAAGTATCCCCGGCAACGGCGCCAAAAAATGTTGTCGCACAGATTGTCACGACAACGCTCAGACCGGGGGCTGTCACCCTGATTCCCAATCTCTCCGTTTAAGCCTATCTCCCGCGGCTAAGGGGGGTAGACCCTATGGGACAATGGATGACCAATTGTGGACCAGTTGGGTTGGGAGACACGAGGGGAAACAAGCACTTAATTGATTTTATTAAGTTAAAGACTAGTGCCTTAGGAGCTAATGATAAATGTTATTTATGATATTGCAGAAATATTAACCATGTAGAACATCATTTATCATCAAAATAACCAAGCGATGTAAGATTTTCACAAATGCACAACCCCTTTAAATGATCCAGCAATTAACTTCAAGAAAAATTAAATGCTTTAAATGACCATAATTTAGATGCTGACCACTACCTTCCCCTATAGCCAACTGTAAATAAATATTTAAGTGCGTTTAACTATAGAAAAATTGGACCTATAAAAATGAATTGAATTTTTTTTTATTTAGCATTTTCAAAATAAATATTTTTATATTTTAATTTTTAAATATTTCTATTTTTTTATTTTTGTTTTTTTTGCAGGTCATGGCAGCCTGAAGAGCAGTGGATTGAATGAGGAGCTTAGGCCTGCAGGACGTGGAGCTGGCAGGATAAACTTTTTTGCAGGGCGGTGTTGTTTGGACGCTGCAGATTTTGACCACGAGTTTCCTTTTTTTTGGACAGATTCTTATAGGCTTGCTGCATATACAGGTTTGCGGCTAAAAGAAATTGATGGAAGGAGGAATGTACGTAGGTAAGGAGACAACAAAAAGCTTGTAGGTGGATTTGCTGTTGTGCTAGTGAGGGACGAGTGCCCACGTTTTGGGCAACTCGATGGTAGAAAGAGGTGATTGCGTGGAACAGTGTGAGGGGATGCGTAAACGCTGGCTGCAGATTGGTTGATGGAAGAGTGAGTGTGTTTGAGGAGCAAGCTTGTGCAGGTTGGAGCTAAGATGAAGATGGCAGCGTGTAGGTAGAAGCATCTGCGTGGAGAGGGATATGTAAAGAATAACAGAGCCAGGACTGTAGCAGCGTGACGGCTGAGAAGTATGGAGAGCGAAATTATTTGAGATCTTCTGGCTCGGATTTATCAATGAAATCCCTGCAGATTCTTCTTTAGATAAAACTCTGAAAACCCTGGATTACAGAAATAACACCCCTGCAAGAGATTGTTCTGATGCAATAGCAAGGAGCTGACAAACCCTTGGACAGCAAAACAACCTAGATAAACCTCGAAAATCTTCAGAAACCCTGCAACCTGTAATGGAAAAACAAACACCCAAAAATAATGTGCAAAGAAAGAAACTAAAACCCTAAAAAACCAGCGAAATAATTACAGTATTTATAGATTGCAGGCTCTAAAATAGCCAGATTTCTCGTTATGCCACATAAGTATTTTCAGAATTTTAATTTAATGTGAGATGCTCCAGAAAAACCCTACATGCATTCATAAAAAATTTCAGATGATAAGCCCGGGATTAACACTGGCTGGGCTCTTTTAGAAAACAGAATCCAGGAGTTGGCTGGTTCAGCCGAGAACTTCCCCTAACGCCCGGTAATCTAAAAAAAAAATTTCTTGCATAGCTTAAAATCAACCATTAACATAGAGGGAGAAAATAATAGTGAAATCCAGATCAAATGGAGATACCTGCCACTATATTTCAGAATCTACACTATCATTCAAACCCCAGAGATCAGACAAGGTACCTGTGCCTAAATCAATCTTCATCAAGCTATTAACAATGGCTGAAAATAAAATTATGCAAAAAAACAAATCATCTTACAGCATTTTTAGAAGAGTAACACCAGCAAGATTTTTAACCCCAAGGTCTTTCTTTATTGCACAAAAAATGACTACAAGAGAGCTTTCTTTAGCACCAGACTCTCAGATCAAATTTGATCTCAAATGACCCCTAGCACCCTATTTAAAGGAAAAATTCCCAACGGCTAGTTCGAGTGATCCATGTCAAAATGATCTTGACCGTCGATGAGGATCAAGATATCTTTTAGTCTCATCCGTTAAATTTTTAAATGCATTTTAATATATTAAAAATTGAAGTTCTGCATTTATTTACTCAAAAAATTTGACTTATTATTATTTTATTATTTTTAAAAAATTTTATTTTATTATTTTATTTTTATTTTTTTTTAATTTATTTTTTTAATTTTTCATTTTTTTTAGTTATTTAAAAAGTAATTTTTTTATTATTTTAACTTTATTATTATTTTTATCTATTATTTGATTTTTTAATTTTCTTAATTTTTTAATTCTTATTTTTGGATTCTCGAACTTAGCCTTTGGAAAAAACACCTAACACCTAGGACTTAGGACTTATGAGGGGATTAAAACATTTTCTAACCCTCGAGATTTTACATCATGACTTTTACAATTTTACATCTCAAGGGGGAAAACCCATTTGACATAGACCCTCATGGACCACCCAGTTCTGCGACCGAATATAATCTAGCAGATCAACACGCTAGGATTCCCCTAAGATTCTAATGACAAAATTCATTCCAGCTTTGGGGTTAGGCTGAAGGAAAACTCTGCCGATCATGGATCGGTGAGACAAAAACCTTCCGGAACGTAGATTATCACTAGAAAATTAGGTCCACCTAGGCAATTTACATACATGACACAACTCTGCTAAGATTATTTACAATTTATACATGCAGACTGGGTTTACAACATAACATGATTAGGTCGACAATGACTTTCAAATGGCACAGACACGTCAATCAAGCTTTACCCTTTTGCGAAGAAAAGGGGGTGTACTGCTAAGGGTAGTTGACACGTAGTGGTCAACAAGGCCCACTAGATGAAGGGATTGCGTAGTTGAGCAAGATAAGAAGCCAGGGAAACAGGGTTGCACACTATAACTGCTCAATGCGTAATCGTTGAAGAGGAGGCTCTGAAGACTGCATAGTTGGGCATGACAGTGACCTAGGGATGGTCCATTGTCCACTACAAATGCACAATGCACAATGGAGGCAAGGAGGGCTCAATCTTGGGCGCAATTTTCAAGGATATGCAGGAAGGATATTGAGAGACTATAGTTCAAGATCGCACAATGGCTTGTGGAAGAGGTTGCCCTCTTGATGGCGTAGTGCACAGTTGTAAGAGGCAAGGGATGAACATCACTGACTAAGAATGTACAATGCGCTCATTCAGTGGCTGGGGTTCAAACATGTAAAGTGTGAAAATCAAGGGAAGCCCTAAGATGGATAAGTGTTGGATCAACGGAGCAAGGAATAACACGTGACACAAATAAGTTCCAACTTCCACCACAAAGTCATACATGTATACCATCAAACACAAGTCAAGAGTTGCACATTATCCAAAATCCACATGCATACCTTGAAACGACAACAAAACGACACTTATTTCTAAGAGCGACCACTGAAACATAGCTTTGCGACACTTCGAATACACGTTGTGACAGGAGTGTTGACTGCAACTAGAAAGTGCGCTAAACTATGGGAATGTGTCTAGCACATATTCTTATGATATATATGATTAGCTAAAGCATAAGAGTGTGCTAGAACTGCCTCTAGTGATTTGCCGAAGTGCGACACATGCAAAAGTGAAAATAATGAAAAGTGACACTTGCGACCGTGAGAAAAGGTAAAAAATGACACTTGCAAAATCTAAAGAAAGTGAAAGCGACACATGCCAGAGCGAAGAAAAAGCAAAAGCGATGCTTGTTAAAGTAAAAGCAAGCAAAAACGAGAGTCGCGAAAACGAAAGTGACAATTATGAAAACAAAAGTGCACAAAAGCGACAATTAAGAAAACTCACCGTAGATGATGATGCAATGCAACTAAGAGTGAGAGAGAGACTGTCGACACAGAGTGCAATGTCGACACAGATTGCGCTGTGTACTATCCTCATGGACTGCATAGTCATTGTCCACAAGGACTATGCAAACATTGGAACTAAACATTGCACAGACACTATTCCTAGAGAGTGCACAAGCCTTACTTTCAAGAACTATGCAATGGCTATTCTCGAGGATAAACATTGGTTATTGTTGAGAAATCTTGGGGCAACTAGATTAGGTAATTTCTCTTACTTTGATAACTACTTGTGATGTTCTTTTACTTAGCTTGATGTACTTGTAGTTAGCTCTTCTTTACTTGATTATTATGGTGTTCTTTAATCATCAAACAATTACCAAACAATAAAGAACAATGAGACAAGAGGGTACAAAATGTAGGTTGCAAGCTAGGGCCAAAACCTCTTCTCTTGAGAGGAAAACCCACAAGAATTCTTCTCGTCTTATAGAATGTTCAGATGACGAATTCCAAGATCTATGACCCTTGACAAAGGTCTCTCCATGACCAAGTCAAACCTCTTCTTGATGAATTTCTTTTCCACAAAGTCAACTCTAGTCAAAGTATCCTTTTAGCTGCTACAACTTTCTCGTTTGACCAAAAATCTCGGACTTGCAATTCTGACTGCAATTTTGGCTACTGTAGAAACCCTAGATTTTGCACATATGGGAAAAGATGGTGATTTTGCCCTTCTCTCTCCTTCGCTTGAATTGGTTCTTCCTCTTTGGAAACTCGACTTCCTTCCTTGATCTTTCTTGCTACTAAATTTGGCTCCTTTAGTGTGACTGCAATCGGTCTTGCTGCAACTTATTGATGCCCCAATTCTCCTTTCCATGTGTGAGAGATCCAACCCTAAAACAATCCTTTATACTTCGATTTCTCTTCCTTCTTTTCTCTCCTCTTATTTGTTGGTTCTAGGTCATTCTATTTCTCCTTAATCAAACTTGATGGAGTGCTTCCTTATATATAGTCTTCGTTTGGTGGACGCATAACCTTTTCATGAGGTCGACTTGTCACTGTGTACGCTGACTTGTCTTGGAGGGATCTTTGACATACCTTACGGCTTAATAAATTTCTTTACATAATACAAGATGCCCAATAGTGTCTTTACATATGACAATGACTTCTTTGACTCCTAGACTTCATGACAAAGCCCTAGAAGCACTCAATGGGTGCTTGATCTATAAATAAAATAATATTGAGCATGAAACCCATGCTTCAAAATAATAATAATAAAATTTCTTTTGCTCTTTACATTACATACATAAATCATGATTACATTAGACATTATGAAGACTGAACCTAGTTACACATTTCAACAGTTACTGAGGTTGCTAGAAAGGGGTGTGCATATGGATACGCCAGGGACTAAGCATGTGTAAGCAAGTGGTTTCAACTCAAACATTTAGCACATCATCAACCAATCACGAAGCGACTAAGAACAATCAAGGAATGACAAATCATAGGATCTCAAGGAGGCTCTAAAATTCAGGTGGAGGCAAAATTTTGGAGGGTGTTTGTCGCAGTGACAACACTTTCACATGAGAGGACGAAGGCTCACTGTTAAAATTGGCAACTAGGGCCAAACTCCATGTGGGTCATCTTATTAATGTAAGCTGGTATTTTTTGGATCCCTTATCGAGAGTTGTAGGATTGATCTAAAGATCATCCGATTCTGATAAGTATTCATGGAGATATGAATTTATTTGTGTTATGGGACAATTCGTCAAGGTCGGCGAACAACCAAATAAACCCCACTTGTGCTCAACATTTTAGTATAAATAGAGTTGGCCTTCAAGTCATTTCAACACACTTGGGATCTCTTCCTCTCTACTTGTCTTTGGGTTTTAGTAGGAGGAGAGATCCTAAGGGATAACGCTGCCCTAATCTAGAGGGCAAAAGCCGGAACTGCAGAGAACAGTCGGAACTGCTGAGAACAGTCGGAACAACTGGAACTGCGAGGAACTGTCGAGAACACGCGGAACTGTTGGGCACTGCCGAGAACATTCGGAACTGCCGAAGTGCAGGGATTGCCGGGAATTGCCAGAATTGCCTGGAAAAGCTGGAATTGCCGAGAATAGTCGCCAGAATTGTCGAGAATCGCCGAAACAGCCGGAACTGCCAGGGACAACCTGAACTACCGGAACTGCTGGAACTATCGGGAATTGCCGGAATTGTCGGGAACTGTTGGAACTACCGGGAAAAGCCGGAACTATCGGAACTGCCGAGAATAGCCAGAATTGATGGAGCTACTAGAATTGTCGGAACTGCCGGAACTGCTGGAATTGCTAGAATAGCTGGAATTGCCGGAACTGCCAGAAACTATCGGAGCATCTGCCTTTGAAGGAGAGCAGCATGCAAGGGACAACCAACTAACATTGGGACAGTTGTATGGTACTTAGCAGCAAATACACCAAGCATGCAATGTTACAACAAGCATGCTAAGGACAACAATCATGCTAGGGACAACAAGCAAGCAAGATGCAACGAACACATAGGTCAGTATGGCAACATGGTGCAACAATGGCACATAATGCAATACAGTGATGGGTACAGTCATGATTAATGAAGCGTGATGAGATGCAACATAGTGATGATGGGTGCAGCATGGTGTAGCGCGGTGAGGTGCAGCATGATGATGAAATGCATCACAACAATAGGTGAAGGAGTCACTTTGGAGAATCAGTTGAAGTAGCATGTCTTCAACTGATCTCATTTATCATCTTCTTAGAGATGATCTCTGCTCTTATCTAGATAAGTCAAAGTGTGGACTTTTGTTGTAAACGTACTATCTCTCTCTCTGTCTGCTAAACTATTGAAGAACATATAGGAAGAATTGATTAAGGGTTTCTGCACATTGTGGTTTGTCCCTAGCTAGCGTCACATCTTGTGTCCTCTTGTCTTGGCTTGTCTTCTACGATTTATGTTTATGTTCTATCTGCAATTTACTTTAATGCTGATGTGATTGCTAATCTGGAAAAGATATTGAGCTAACTGTGAAAATTGAAATAAATTGCTCTAAGCATGGAACATACCTAAAATTAACATGGTATCAGAGCTAAGGTGAAGACAATGCCCAAGCAAGAGTGAAAGAGCAATCACCGAAGAGAGTTGGGAAAGGACAAAACGATCAGTGGATTTCTCATCCCTCTTCAAATTCACCGAGGGTGAAGTTGAAGCAGAGAATATTATCAGAATGGTGCAGGAAGTTTCTGATGGCCTACCTAAAGATCACTTCATTGGGAAGTCCGGATCTAAGGGTGGAAGGAAAGGTAGATGCCTTTGCAATAAGTTGGGCCATTATGCGAAGGAGTGTCCAAATGGTAGAGACACATCTCTTGATGAAGATAACAATCATTCCAGGGACATCTTCAATGATCAAAGGAATGACAGGTAATGCAGGTCATCAAGGAAATGGCCGACTCCTCAAAAAAAAAGCAAGGAACCCCAGGTATGAAGAATCAAATGTTGTTTTTGATAACATAAAGAAGCGTTATCTTGTATTGGCCCTCTCCTTCAGATTCTTTGGGAATCTGGCTTATTGATTGTAGTGCTTCAAGGCACTTCATTGGATAGTAGGGTGCACTCTCTAATTTGGTAGAGATGGAAAGAATCGTGGGATTATACTTGGAGCCGATGCCACCTATCGTGGAAAGGGTGTAGGGAATGTTACCCCTCAATTGAATGAGAGTAACTCGATTCAATTACAGAATCTCTTTTATGTACCTGATTGCAAGAAGAACCTGGTGTCCATTTCAGCAATGGAAGTCAAAGGTTACAGGGTGGCACTCATCGACGGAAAGGTACGTGTTTGAAAATAGAATTTTCAAAGATGTTTTTGAATTCAAGGTTGTATCAAGTTGCAGGAAGTCCACTGGGGACCATGTTCATTGACATATAGCACCAAAGGTCTGTGAATCAGATGGTGACAGGAATGCCTGAATTCGAAAAGAGCATGAAAGTACATGTCTGAGATGTACCAAAGGAAAATCTTACAAGGGACCATTCCCCTCATGTAGCAGGTCCACAGGTTTGGAACAACCGAGGGGTTTGAGATTCATGATCAGGAATCTCACGTATGCAGGTGGAAGAAAGCGCTCTATGGCTTGAAGCAAAATTCCCCGGGTGTAGTATGAGAGAATTGATAGCTGTCAGATGAAGCTGAGATTCACTAAGAGTGAAGCCGATCCAAACCATTGTTTGAAGGTTGTGGATGATAGACCTCTCATACCAACACCTTCTGAGGATGACCTATTTCAAACAGGTGCAGACCTTATCACTTGTAGAAGTAAGAGGGAGTTGGATTCCAGATTTGGAATGGTAAATTGCAAGCTCGTGACTACCTCGAGGATCTTAACTTTCGGAAGTTATATGGTAGTTGTTAAACACACATGGGCAACAAGAATAAGCTGAAGGATAAAACATGACAGTACATTTTTATTAACAACTGATATACATTTATAGTACATTGTTGTGACCGTTGGGTTTCACATCCTAAGGTCTCTTGGACTCCTTTTGTCCATTCGGCTTCCACACTAACCCATTGAGGATTAGGTGTCCAACATTCCCCCCCTTAATCCGAAGGGTTATGTATGAGTCCAAGAAGAGAGTTTTAATACAAAATGTGCAAACATGCATGGCAACGCTAGGTTGAATGTGCTCTCCGAAATGTTGGTATAAAGGGTGGTGGTTTAAGGATGACCACCAACACTAGAACGCTTAGTGCAGTTCCCGGAACTCTTCCAAAATGGCAAGAAGATGAAGTCTTCTGCTAGAGGAAGTGCTCCTATTGTTTTGAAGAGGGAAACCTTCAACCATGAAAGGGAGGTTTCACCCCGCATAAAAGGGAGAACTTCAACCTGAAAAGGGAAGTCTCAACCTGTGATGGTTTAAGGATGACCAACAACTCTGGAATGCTTAATGCAATTCGTGGAACTCTTCCAAAACTGTCAAGAAGTTGGTGTCTTCTGCTAGGAAGTGTCCTCAATTCTATTTTTGGAATTCTTCCAAAACTGGCAAGACGCTGAAGTCTTCTGCTAGAGGAAGTGTTCCAGATTACCAACTGAAGGCATGTTCATGGGCATCTTTGTCTCTGGCTACAACTCTGAATCTTGTATGGCAGGTTGTGGCTCAGGCTCACTTGATGTGACTTTGAAGCTTGTAGATGACCATCATTTCCCCCCTTGTCAGATACAAGGTGAAATGATGGAGAAAACTCAATTGCAAGACTATTCAATACTCTGGAACAAGTTCTGACATGTGATTGGAATATCTTCTTGGCTGTTGATGCCCATTGCCAAGAAGCGATCCATCCAAGATGAATCTTTGTTCTTGCAGGACATTTGTTTCTGAAGCATCTGTGTGAAGAATGGGTGGTTTTATGACAGTGCTTACATGGATGAAGATCAAAACAATGATCTTTCAAATGGCCAACTTAGTCACAGTGTTGACATTTCACAATTTGTTGTTGTTGTTGCTGCGTTGGAAGAGGAGCAGAATCTGGAACAACTGGATGTGAACTGTAATGAATGAATCCAACACTCTAAAACTGAATGGGCTTTGAGTAGTCTGGAATATGAAAGGACAAGTCCTTGTCATATCCAAGACCAGTTCTGCGGTTGTTGTGGACAAGCTGTTCCCAAGGTCTGATAATGGGCTTGGGAATTGCAGATTGAGTTTCTGCATCTGCATGTACAACTGCTGCTTTATGGGGTACTAAATCTGAATGAACTGTAACATTATTGTCTTGCTGTTTGTGGGAGTCTGTTTCAATCTTCTGAACAGAAACAGGTTCAGAATGATGACTCCACTGCTGTAATTCTTCCTGCTGTAGCTTTGTTTCAAGCTGCAAAAACTCGATATTCTCTTGTACATTATGCAAACAGGTTCTAATGTCAACAAGAGAAGCTTTGCTTATTCTTACTGTACCATGATCAGAGGAATGTATCAGAGTTTTTAAGAACTCGAATACTTCACTAATTCTAGCTATTTTAATCATTGTCAAAATTACACTGATCACAACTATGAACTTACTTGCAATATGTCAATACAACTGGATTTTACAATAGATTGCAATTGTCTTCAAAAATAGTGATGGCTCTCGATTTTAGTTGTGTTTGGTTATATAAGCTTCATATTCCAACACATTTGAAATAACATAAAGTAATCAACGCCATATAAGGAGCATGAATCGACAAAAAAAATGATCAATGCATATGCCAAAATGAGGAGCAACCACGGGATTTTAACAGGCAAATTTCTTAATATATAAAACTTAAAAAAGGAACAATGCTTTGAAATCTGGATTCAAACCTCACGCTTCCATTTCTTCATTGGGAAGGGATCCATTTAAAACGGTTTTCACACCACACTGTCATACCATAAGCGACCTCTTCATGTGCAATGCATACACTTTGGGAAACACTGATAAACACAGCCTCCTCACCTTTGCTTTACAATGCCTACTACAACCACTGTTGAAGATGCATGTCCAGCAACCTGACCTTTTTGAAATTAGCAGAGGAATTCACACCTAGATTTGTGCAATCCCAACAATCTCTGGCAATACTAAGTTAGCGTCCAACTATAATCGAATTTTGTCTTTGGATTAAGCAAATTGACTTGCCCAGAAAATAATAAAATCGTTCAAGAAGATTATTGCTTCAGGAATTAAATGCATAGTTGCATCATTCATTACAGGACGATAGCAACAATTCTTATACTAGTGAAGTATTTGATTTCCAACAATCACACTACAGGCGTCTAGTCTTTGAAAGTGACAACGTACACAAAATTTGTTCAGAATTTCAGTAAGCGTTCATGTGTGGCAGTAGGTTTCAGTGGATTATTGATATGTTCAGTCATAGTTATTCAGTGGACCCCAAAGACATTCGGTCATGCAACTTGGCTGTGGTACAATCGGTGGGGAAACGTTGCTACACATTACATGAAATCCAGAGCAAAAAGAGATCTCAACTTAGATCTTCAGGGCGTTTCTCCACAAGAAGCAGTAAATGCCTTTTTGTTTTTTTTTTGAATGATGCGTTGTTACTTCAACAGAGAAGCAAGGAACCAGTACTCCTCCACCGTCTCCAATGGTAGGCTGCTTAGAACGGAGCAGCATGCAATTGAAATGAGATTTAAAAAGCCTATCAAAGCAATATGTCACACACTATTCAATCTTTAAATAAATAATGTCTCATCCAGAGTTTGTGAATCATTTAACATGAAACTTTTTAATCTCTTTCAACCCAAAAAGCGCTCAGCAGAATTCGACCATTGACGAATCTCCGCTCGTAGCCGTAAAGCTATCATTGATAAAGGCCAAATCTCTATCAAATTTCGTTCAATTTCTTTTGAACAAATCCTTCCAGGTTCATGCTAAGAAAACATATGGACACTGCATATATCTTAGGCACCCGTTTCTGCTTAAATGAAGGATATTTTTAAGCATACCTTCATAAATTTGCCCTCGAATATAGCGTAAGAATCCGCAAAACTTTACTTTGCATACACTTCAACTCGGTTCTGATATTATGGGTGGCCGATGACTATCAAATGATACCAGAACAACGTTGGTGGGTTTGTTGTTCAAGACGCATGGGCAGTAGGGTCTCCCAGTTTCTATCGCATGCTCTCTTGCTTCCTGTGACAGAAATGCGTGCGGAAAGCAGCACGGTGATCGACAAAGACATACAGACTTTCAACACACGGTTCGGTCTTTGTTAAATCAGTGGAGTGGTGGTGCGATGTGATAGCGCAACAGTCATGGAGCCTCACTAACTTTTTCCATGATCAAGTAAGATCAGTTAGCCTCTGTTCTTGCCTTAAACTTGAAACTGAACTGACTAAAGAAAGGTCCATTAACAATAACATTACCACACATATCCACGCATATTTGACCTCAAATCACATCATTTCCGCAAAACTATATGCGTATTAACAAATCTATATGCGTTGTCATTGAAAAACTATAGCGTATAAACGTAACAGCGTTCAACGGAATGGTGACTATTTGCGTATTAATAATAATTGTAACAACGATACCACGTTTCCGTGTTCTTCAATGTGACAACATTCTTTTTATGCGTGGATTGGAGCAGTGTTTTCCAGAATACCATGGAGCAGTGTTCAAATCTCCACGATACCCCGCTTCTCCATCAGACTCCAAACATGACCACGCTCAATATGACTGCGTTCTTTTCCTCCAGCGTTCAACGTGATAGTGATTTTTTTTTTCTCCAGCAATCAACGGAGCCAACGCATACGCTTTTCATGGACCATTCATAATTACAACAAACGCAACATAATTACAGCAAACCAATAGTCATAATTACAGCAAACGTATGGAGCAGAGCGCAAGTAATGGCAAACACTAAAAAGTTATGGAAAATTTATGTGACTGATAGACAGCGTTCAAAAATTATGAAACGTATGGATTCTAAATGTATTCAGATGAACAGGGTGCAGTGAAAGAGCGCAGGTATGGCAGAGAATGAGAGCGCAGGTACAGAGAGTCTTAAAATAGCTAGGGTCAGGTGCAACGTATACAGTGCTAGAGGTCAGGTAGGAGAGGCAACAGATTTCTGGCAGACAATGAATTAATGGAGCGTTACAGGTAATGGGCAGAACTGGCAGGTCTGCACACAGTAAAACGCTTTATAAGGTGGCAATTTTGTTCAATTTTGATTAGGAGAAAGGCAAAACTGACATATATATAGAGACCACGAAACAAGTGGCTCAAATTGGAGCAGGACCAACAATTGCTTGCTCTGATACCATGTTAAACACACTTGGGCAACAAGAATAAGCTGAAGGATAAAACATGACAGTACATTTTTATTAACAACTGATATACATTTATAGTACATTGTTGTGACCGTTGGGTTTCACATCTTAAGGTCTCTTGGACTCCTTTTGTCCATTTGGCTTCCACACTAACCCATTGAGGATTAGGTGTCCAAGAGTAGTGATGTCGGACCAGATTTGGGAAATGCGTCTAAGTTCCATAAAGTCATTTGCATTGATGTTCTTGGTGAACTTTCGTCCAGACATATGTTTTGCAGTTAGCATGGTGAGCTCATATTTGGTTGAGCCTCACTGGATTGGTGCTAAGAATCTTCTGAGATATCTTCGGGGCACAATCTCTCATGGATTGAGATACACTGCCGGAAATATGAAACTGCATGATTATTCGAATGCTGACTGGGCTGGGAGTGTGGAGGATCACTAGAGCACTTCTCAGTGCTCATTCTCTTTGGGTTCTACTTCGATATCATGGATGAGCAGGAAGAAAAAGTCGATTGCTATAAGCACCGCCAAGACTGAATACATAGCTACGAGTATGATCTTGTATGAAGCTGCCTATTTGTGGAAGCTCTTCAGTGCGCTGTTTGCACACATGATGAATACCATTGTGATTCTCTGTGACAACCAGAGGGGGGATTCGATTATTGAGGATCCCGTATTCGATGATTGCTCCAGCAGATAGACATCAGACACTGCCTTTCTTGGGATATGGTAAGTCGATGAGCGAGGAGGCTCCATCGCATTGAGACTGATGTACAGGTCGTAGACATTTTGTCAAAGCCTCGGGAAAGGTGAAATCTGTGACTTTCCCGAACGACTTGGAGTCGTTGAGAGACTTCTTATAAGGGTCATGCATGTTGCATGCATTGAGCTCTGGGAGCTCTGGGGGGCTTGGGGTACTTACTAGAGCAACATACGACCACAGGGTGACTCATCCTCCCCTGGTGGTGCGCTATGTACAGGGTGATAGGTTCAAGCTTCCCCTGTGATACCCTGTGGTGACTGTGAAACAGGATGATTAGTTCTCCTGTGGCAACTATGGAACAGGATGATTAGTTCTCCTATGGGTCGGGATGATTAGTTCTCCTGTGGCAACTATGGAACAGGATGATTAGTTCTCCTATGTGTCGAGATTATTAGTTCTCCCGTGGCGATTGTGGGACAAGATGATTCATTCTCCTGTGGACAGGATGATTAGTTTTCTTGTCGAGGCATCCTACCCATGCAGTCTGGGAATCATGGGAAGTACCTCTCATCTGATCAATGAGCAAGGAAATGGGGTTAGGGACCATAGTAGTACTATCGATAGACGCATCTACCGTACTCCTTATGCTAGAATGACCTCCATTGATCTGGGATCAATGAAACTAACCTGGGATCAGTATGAGTGGTTTGAGACACTCTCTTGTGATATTGATCTTGGATCAATAAAACTGACTTCGGGTTAGTGAGAGTGATGTGACACACTCTCTTCAGATGAAACTGACTTTGGGTCAGTAGAGAATGGTACGAGACATTCTCGATCAATTCTTCTTCTTCATGGTTCAGCAGAGCAGAGCAAAACAGAGCAGAGCAAAGCAGAGCTCAGTAGAGCAGAGCAGTGCAGGGCACTGATGGTAGAGATAGTACAGTTGGACATATGGATCAGCGGATGGAGTTCTCCCTAGTTGAGAGGGAGTGTTAAAATTGGCAACTAGGGCCAAACCCATGTGGTCATCTTTATTAATGGAAGCTAATATTTTTGGATCCCTCTCATCGAGGAGGTGTAGGATTGATCTAAAGATCATCCGATTCGATAAGTATTCATGGAGATATGAATTTATTTGTGTTATGGGACAATTCGTCAAGGTCGGCCAGCAACCAAATAAACCCCACTTGTGCTCAACGTTTTAGTATAAATAGAGGTGGCCTTCAAGTCATTTCAACACATTTGGGATCTCTTCCTCTCTACTTGTCTTTGGGTTTTAGTAGGAGGAGAGATCCTAAGGGATAATGCTGCCCTAATCTAAAGGGCAGAAGCCGGAATTGCCGGAACTGCCGGGAACAACGAGAATTGCCGGAATTGTCGAGAACAACCGGAATTGCGGGGAACTGTCGGGAGTTGCCGAAAACAGCCAAAACTGTCGGGAATTGCCGAGAACAGCCGGAACTGCTGGAATTGCAGGAACTGCCAGCAATTGCTGGAATTGTTGGGAATTGCCAAGAAAAGCCGGAATTGCCAGGAATAGCCCGGAATTGTCGGAATTGCCAGAACTGCTAGAATTTTCGGAATTGTTGGAACTGTCGGGAACTGCTAGAATTGTTGGAATCGCCGGAACTGCCGGGAAAAGCCGGAACTACCAAAATTGCCAGAACTGCCGGAATCGCCGGAACTGCTGAGATTGCTGGGGACATACGAAATTGCCAGAATTGCCGGGAATAGCCGGAATTGCCGGAACAGCTGGATTTGCCGGAATAATTGGAATTGTTGGAATTGTCGGGAACAGCTGGAACTGCCGAAACTGCCGGGAACTGTCGGAGCATCTGTCTTTGAAGGAGAGCAACATGCAAGGGACAACTAACTAACATTGGGACAGTTGTATGGTACTTAGCAACAAATACACCAAGCATGCAATGTTACAGCAAGCATGCTAAGGAAACAAGCATGCTAGGGACAACAAGCAAGCAAGGTGTAGCCAACACATAGGGCAGTATGGCAACATGGTGCATCAATGGCACATAATGCAATATAGTGATGGGTACAGTCATGATTAATGAAGCGTGATGAGATGCAGCATAGTGATGATGGGCACAGCATGGTGTAGCGCGGTGAGGTGCAACATGATGACGAAATGCAGCACAACGGTGGGTGAAGGAGTCACCTTGGAGAATCAGTTGAAACAACATGTCTTCAACTAATCTCATGTATCATCTTCTTAGAGATGATCTCTGCTCTTATCTAGATAAGTCAAAGTGTTGACTTCTGTTGTAAACGTACTATCTCTCTCTCTCTCTCTCTGCTGAACTATTGAAGAACATATAAGAAGAATTGATCAAGGGTTTCCCCACATTGGGGTTTGTCCCTGGCTAGTGCCACATCTTGTGTCCTCTTGTCTTGGCTTGTTTTCTGCAATTTATATTTATGTTCTATCTGCAGTTTACTTTAATGTTGATTTGATTGCTAATCTGGAAAAGATATTGAACTAACTGTGAAAATTGAAATAAATTGCTCTAAGCATAGAACATACCTAAAATTAACACTCACTATCAGGGTTTCCTATGTAAAAGTAACTTACCCCTACTTTGCCATGAACCCTGAAAGGACATGGGTTGTCATCAATGAGGACTAGATCCCCAACATGGAAATCCTTGCGTTGTTTTTGAACCCACTGCTTGGTGTTTTGATATTTTTGTTTTTGAACCCACTGCTTGGTGTTTTGATATTTCTGTCTCTTACCTTTAGTCGCAAGCATTGTTTTGACTTGATAGACATTTCTTGTTTGCTCAAGCTGTTTAGGTCTTTAGGACCAGGAAATTTATTTTAAAGTGTAAAAACCTGAGCGAATATTACTAGCCCTTGATATGCAAACTATAAAATGTTTGCCAATATTTTTTTAAAACTTTCAAATTTCTAATCATTTGATATGGTCTCTATAAAGATTTGGTGAATTTTAAGGTAATATAATATTATCCTATAAAATTTGGGTGAATAATTTTTAGGAAAAAACAGAAATTACTGTTTGTTTTTTTTGGGAAAACATGGAAAATTAGCCCATCTGCGAAATTTAACCCCTAAAATTTTCCTTGCTTTAGGGCGAATCTTGTGTTGATGGTGTTATGTGGTGTGATTTTACTATATATCTCTTCTTATTGATGTGAGCAGTAACCAAATCATAAATTGTCATTGCACAATAGGGTAATTTTTTTTCTTAATTTGCAATAGTATGTTAAAGATATGTTGTGACTGTCCATTGGAATATCCAAGGCAATTTACAAATCATTTTGGATGTGAAGTTAAACTCTGTTGCTGATTTGAAATCTTTGAGGAATATGATGATTATTATGGCTGAGCTTGTACTCATGCTATTTTGATCCAAGATGCCATGGACTTGAAACAGAATAAGTTGAATCCGCTCTAGAAATTTGATTGCCTTCTCAATTCCTTGCAATTATGCTTTGGAAATTGCAGTAGAGATGGTCATTGATCTCCTCGATATCATATACTTCCCTTGCCTAATTGTGCTAAGAAAGTATCTTTGTGGTGGGTTTGCTGATATATTTCTGAGGATTGCATGAAATTTCTACCTTCAGTCAGCCGATTATGTGGCACTTCTGAATGATATAAGCAGAGGACCATCTAAGAGGGCCTAGTTTACTGAAGTGCATTAGTTCATATAATCCTCGAACATCAAGAGTTGTCTTCTGGAAGATATTATTACCGTGTTGAATTTGTTATAATGGAACTGTTCTTTTGAAGAACTGCTACTTCCTGCAGGATTGGAGTTGTGCATTCTATGAAATCTATTTTTTCTGCCGAGTCTTTTATAGTGAAGGGAAAGCCAAATTAGCACAACTATCTATGCATGTCACTATGAATTTTCAAGTACGAATTCAAAAATTCTCAAGCTTGTTTACCAATTTACTTGTCATTATGAAAGCTCTGTTGTGGTTTCAAATGAGGTATGCCTCAATCTTCAATCAATTTGCAACATGAAACTTTTTATTGACATTTGGTGACTGAAGCCCACTATGGAACATTGAAAATGTTTGGAATATGGTCAGTCGGGACTAATAGAACAAACTTTCAGGTTTTGTTGAAGGTTGAGGAAGGATATGAAGTATAGATGTTTGTGTCTGTCTTATTATGTTAAACTATTTCTAATTCCTTTCCTTTAACACTGCTCAGGAATGCCAGACACCATTCTTGAAAGGGCTGCTAAAAAATCAGCTGAGTTTGAGAGTCAATATGGACAGAGGAGCATCAAATGTGATGGAAGACCTTTGGCAGCCGTAAAACTAAAAGAGAGGAACCTCATCCAAGAGGTTTTGAACATTGTAACGGGATTGCACTCCTCGGGAACTACAGCAGGTAGAGACATGAGATGTTTGGTCGAAGTGTGGCACAGAGTAGCATCACTTTCTTTATCGGATTGTTCTCATTCTAAGCACTCTTTGGTAACAAGTCTTTTTGATGGCCACCCTCTTCATAGCACAATTCCACCTGGGATGTAAATAATTGTGAATGAAGCATTTACTTGGCACGTCAAAATGGTTGATGCATGTAAAAGTTGGTTATTGAAGTAACCTGTGGCTTGATAGAGTGTATGCAATGGATATGCATTCACTGGACGTGTATTATCTGCATGCCCCAGATTGTTTACTCCAGGGAGTTTTTTGCTAATGAAGACTGAATCACAATGAAGTAGCACATGTGCTGGTAGGGTTTTGAAGCAGTTCCTGTGCTGAAACAGGATGCAAGTTTCGAGGAGGCATTTTTGTACATGCTCATGCAGGATTTGTTGAAATAATGTCATCTGCTGTGAAGTTTTGAAATTAATTTGTCAAATATTATTTCATTTGAGTTCCTGGCAGTGTTAGCATTATGGCCATCCCACACTTGTATTTTGGGCCTGAATATATCTGATAAAAATTCTGTTTACAGAATGACAAGTAGTTACATCGGTTACATCCATCATGTCTTGTATTATTTAGATATTAATGATTGTTGGGCATTGTATCTGCTTTTTGTAATCAAAGTTACCCAGCAAGGGCATTTTGAATTTCTTTGGAGAACTTTTGCTACAAGGCATACAGGGCTTCATGCCAAATTGCATATGAATTTAATTGTTGTGTTAAAGCAAGGACCATGCACTGTTCAAGTCTGTTTGCAGAACTTGGTGGCAGTTTTCCACATTGAAAGGGAACATGAATGAATGGTAGACTAGAATGACCACCAGCTTTCTAAACATAATTTTACTATTTAATCATTCTCCTTCCATTTGACGTGGGAATAATCCTTGGGACAAACACAAGGATGACCATTAGTGATTTGTATGGAGTCCGTGTCCTTGCTGAAAGTCTTGGTGTAAGCAATTAAGCACAATTTAATGATAATGTAATCTTTGAAGACGGGGAGCTGCATAATAACATGTCTGAAGATGTCTTTTATCATTTTGAAGTGGTTGTACCAATAACCGCCATAGTAGTTATATTGTAGTAAAATCCTAAAATTTATTGATTATAATATACATCAACTTTGGTTTTGACCAGATGAGTCAAAACAAGGCAATATTACCAATCAGGTGGATATCAGTAAGTATATCAAATCTTCAGACGTAGGACTTGAAATTACCCGAAGCATCTGACTAGCACCATTCGTATCTGTTTTATTTATTTGGAAACGCTGCGTACAGTATAAGTTACAGCTGTACTTTGGCAAAGATGCTATGCTATGAGGGGTTTTCTTTGCTGTCAAAATTGCCCAGGATTTGCACTTGGCTTTGTCATATGCACCCACTTAGGGGGCTTTGAACTTGGATCTCCTCAATACAAAGCTGATCACCTTGCTGCTGGATACTAGACCACAGCCCTGGGCTGTGTCATTGTTATTGGGAGGCTTGATAAGGGGAACAGCTTTGGTGATTTTCTCTGCAAAGACCGCTACAGAGAGTTGGAAAGCTGTAATTCTTGCCGTGGACATCATCACTAGAGGACAACTTCCACAATTAGGAATTAAGTAGGGTCTGGAATGTTTGATCTTTCATTTGAGGCAGAGATGGAGGGCCACCTAAATTACCTTGGCAGTTATTGGGTTATGGATCAAGTTGTCAATGTACACTCCTAGAGTGAGCTGGTGCCCTGACGTGAGGTCTTGAGGAGCATTTTGAATTAAGGGTCATCTTTGGAAATGGGAGTGTGTACATTCTTCGTAGAATACAATCCATTGGTTTTGATCAATGCTTGCTGCGAGCTATGCAAAGTATGCTATTAGAGGTGGATGATCCATAATCACTCAACCTATGATAGGCATGATTCATCAACACAATTGCTTGAAAACTAAAATTCTTTGTTTTTTCATCCATCTCCTTTGCTTTGGTGTATTATTCCTATTGTGACTTGTAACTGCAAGAATTAACATTGTTGCTCAGGAAATGGTTATGTAGGATGCATAATCCTTTGGGATTTGTGTCATTGTAAATAATTTATACATAATAGGTAGGTAGATGAAATGAGTCACGAGGAAGATCAAGAGTCCCTCATAGAAGGTGAAACATATAGAAGACACCCTTATTGTATATATTCAGAGTTGAGTAATGAAAACACACAAGCAAAGTTATTCCTGTACATGATAGTGGTATCAGAGCGAGGTTGTTTTTAACTCCATGATTCTCTCCCTTGTGCGAAAACATCCCTTAGATTTGTCTCTCTATTTGTTGCCTCTGAGTTATGTTGCCCATTGTGTTATTTGTGCATTTCTTCTCCCATTAGTGCGTCAGATCAATCTCTCTTAGCGTTACTTCTTTAATCGCTAGTAGATCTAGTGTTCCTTTTTCATCAGCATATAAACCTTGCTACAACTGGTTTTTGTCTTGTTAGTGAGGGAGCAGTGTTACTTTTGAAACGACTTCAACCCCCATAAGATTGCGAGTTTGAATCCTTCCCATAGTTGTGAGGTTGAATTTATATTGTGTGAGTGTTGTGGGTTAATGGAATGGACATTGGCTTACACAACCTATGTGCGGGAACGATTTTTATGTGAATTTTCATTATAACAATGAGTATTGTTGTAATCAAACTATGGTTACAACTATTGAGTGGAAGATCTATGTACAAGTTTGTGCTCCGCTTAACCTTTTCATGGCCAACCCTTGGAAAAGTGACCTACTTGCAACTATGCTCTTTTCTCCTCCTTGAAGATCAGGTTGTCTAAAAAAGAATGCATCCACTGAGATTGTACGAGGCATCATCACATCTACTAAAAAACAATCACATCTACTAAAAAACAATGAATATTGGAGCCTTCCCCTCAATGGCCATTTGAATATAGATTCCAAATACCACAAGGATCTAAATTGTTATATGATTAGGCCACTGTGTTATAAGCTTGAGCCCTTATGCCTTTAGTTGAATTGAGATCAAGAGATTTGTGTGGTCTTGTGTTGTTTATCCAAAAATTTATGCTATTGTAAGGTTGACATGTTGAAAAGAACATAGCCCTTTGGCCATAAAAATTGCTGTTGCATTTGCTTTTAGAGGAGGAACAACAACAAATACTACCACTGCTAATAACACCATTGTGATCATGAGTTTCACCACTGATATCAATCAAATTGTAAATAACAATATTTGAATCCTTTGGTTCTTTGTGAGTTTTGTTTTGATGAAATTTATTGAGAAAAATACATTTTGTTGTTTCAATTGTGGGTGTGGTGCTTAGTGGTAAGGAAAAATATTGATAATGGTCAAGAAAAATCAAACACCCTCTCATCTTCAATTATTTGTGGAATGGCATCTATGAACAAGAAGTTGACATGGGCAAAGGAGAGGAAGATGGTGAACCTAAGAATCCTACATTAGATAAAGAATTAGTCATATGGAAGAGAGATAATAAAACTTCTGTTTTGATTGTTGCATCATAGATCAAAGAGGCAAACCATCATATTGTTTCCATTATAGATTCTTATGGTGCTTTAATGAAGTTAAAGGACTTATATCACTCATAACTAGAGCTAGTACGTACACTGCTTAAGCTCTTCAACCTAGAGTTGAAGGATCATGATACCATGAGGTGTAGCACAAAGTCCTGTAGCTTCCACACACAAACTACAAGACTAAAACTATAGATACAGAGCACACAAGCTTGGCCAATTGTTTTTTTGGCAACTGTACTGAATTAATTCAAATAACTAGATTGTTGAGTGTAAACATAAAACTATAAACCCGACCATAAGAACTCAGGTTTGAGAATGGATTCCTCAGAGTGTTAACAAATTATATGCGGGAGCATAGTGATACCACACATTAGCAAAGAAAAAAAGAATATCATCTCCAAAGATTGTAGCAGCCAAGAACTCACTTTTCTGCTATGTTTCCAAAATTTATTTCCCACGCTGTCGACCTCTTTGCATTCTGGAACTGGAACGATATGATTCTCGTAGTTACATGGACAACCAAATACTCTTTATATTCTTGAACTAGAATGATTTGGTTTCTCGCAGTTACGTCCCATTCTCATAGCACATACACTTTCAATAGTAGCTACCTGTAGCAGATTCATATAGCGAATGCTGTAACAACCTCTTGTAGCAACATTTTATTCGTCCTATCTTCGACAACTTCAAACAAAATATGTTTGGATGATGCAATTTGCCTAAGTCGAAGGATGCCCTTGCATTAAACACCCTTGGTAAGAAAAACATGAGCTACTAGCTCATTTGGTAACAGTTTCATAGGTTGAAAAACCTCACAGGCGTGCTAGTTCATGATTCGACACCCATGATACACATTCAGGTTCCTTGTTCTTCCATTTGACTAAATACTCCAAATACTCTTTTCAATGGGTCTTCTTACCAATACTTGTGGCCAAAATCTCCTCCACTTCAACATATTTGAATGGTAATTTTTCCTTCCACTCAACTGGTGTACCTATCTTATCACTGTTTTCCTCTTCATGAAACTCATACAGTTCATCCACATTGAATATCAGCGAGATGTCTAGGTCTCTTGACACCTCAATGTTGTATTTTAGAGGAACTTTCAACATAAAAGTTCCCATGAAATTTCATGCAATTTCCATGTCATAATATGTAAACCAAACAAAATTTTTTAAATTTAAAAAGAGGTACATGTAAATATTTTGGAGGGAAAAAATGTAATTATTTTTTATAATTGTATTTTTGGCTTGTCTTTTTATAGGTTTACTCAAATTTTATCAATGTAGGTCTTTTTAGAAGTATGCATAATGGGTACTCATTTAATTCTGCATCTAATGAGTACCCATTATGCATACTTTTGAGAAGATCTACATTGATAAAAAATGAAGATACATTAAACAACGTGTTCACACTCTTTTTGAAATGTATTTTCAATTTTTATCAATGTGGGTCTTTTTAGAAGTATGCATAATGAGTACCAATGTCTACACTTCAAATTTGAGTAAACCTACAAGGAAATAAGCCACGGATAAAATAAAAAAATAGTTTTATTCTTTTTCTTCCAAAATTCAGAACTCTTATTTTATTATTTTAATTATTATTTTACTATTTTTTTTTAGGAGGCCACTTTTAGGCTCAAATTTTCCTTTAATTGGCATTAAAATTTTTTTTCTAAGATTTTGCATGGGCCTATTTTTTGTATTTTAGCTTGTTGTAGGTGCCCTTGGGGAATCTTTCCTTCGGTAGATGGGCCATCAATAGTGTTGAATTTTACATGGTTTTCTATACTGATAATTATCTTTGAGTAGTATGATATTTTGCATTCTTATCCATTAGTTCCATCATTCAATAATTATACAAAAGACATCAACCATAAAACATACCAAACAGTGAAATCATAAAGAGATAATCCACACAAAGAACATAGATATTTCTCCTAGGAAAACCCTCACGGGGAAAACCCAACAACTTTTTTCAATAAAGGATTCTTTAAATCACCAGAGACACATCTAAATCAACAACCAGGTCAAACTTGATCCTTGGTCCATCATCCTAGTCAAGTCAATTTGCCCAAAAACATACTCTGTTCTTGCCTCTTCACAACCTCATAAGTCATCCTTCTTTTCTTTATAGACCTCAGAGAAAAATTATTTTATGTAGCTCACAAATCGCAAAAAAGATGATTTTCTGTAGTTCACAGATTAACAATGTAGACTTTGAAATGAGAACTACAAACTGAAAACGAGAACTCTAGCTAAAAAATCCTCCAAAAATATGAAAAATCAACTCACAAATGAAAAGTGTTGATGGTGGAATGACATTTTTTTAAGGTTAAATTTTTAACATGTTTTAAAAATGGCAGTAAAAACTAGTTTTTTGTGCAAAAATTGTGCAAAAAAAACCTCGAAAATGAAAAGTGTAAGTGTTGATGTGTTAGATCCTTATACTACTAGTATAACCCCTTATTGTTATTAGTGCAACTGCGTTATTGTATTATTGTGCCCATATAGTCCCCATGTTATTATTATGCCCCATAGAAGCCCACTATTGTTATTGTTGTGCTTTACAATATTATCATTATGTAGGGTCGGATTGTATTGGGACCCCTTAGACTTTTATATATAGAAATGATGTATTGTCATTTGTATCATCCAAGAATTGTTCATTTGTGCAATGTAAAGGAGGATTCCCCCTCGAAGATGTTGATTTTTAAGTCGTTGACCTATATTTTCTATTTTTCTGTGAGTTGATTTCATAACATTTGGTATCAGAGCTTTGGATTCTAAGGTTTCGCTGCTCCAAACAGGTCATCGTGGCATGTTTGCTATAACTGTTTCTCTACGAAGTTTCAGAAGCTAAAAGAAAACCCATTTGAGCCGAAATCGTTCTGAACCTTGGGTCCAAATTTCAGATCTTGTCTCGCTATATTTTTGAAGATATGATCTGAGGAAGTTAGGGTTTTTGCAGGCTCCAGAATTCCATCTCAAATAGGTCATCATGCCATTTTTGCTATAAAATATTTTCTACGAATGTTCAGACTCTGAAATTAAAACCCATTTGAGCCGAAATCTTGGTGAAGTTCGAACCCGAATTTTAGATTTTGTTTCGCTATATTTTCGGAGATGCGTTCCAAAACATTTAGGGTTTCTGTAGGCTCCCAAATTACATCCCAAACATGTGACCTTGGGAAAATTGTCATAACTTTCTCTTTGAGCATCAGATTGAAATTTCGTAAGAAATTACAGAAAGATGACGAACTGTACTTTTCTGTGTATTGTTTTCAGGTCCGAAGGTTTAAAAAATGACATGTGGCACTTCATACAAGTTCACTTTACTGAAAAATTATATAATCAGGCCATATTGGGAGATTGGGCATAATTCTTTATTGGAAAATCCAATTTCGATTACACTGGTGGCATTGGAAAGAGGAAGCAGAGGGCAGGTTGCAATTTCAGACCTTGGGTATATCCGAAATTTCAGAGACACAACAGATTCAAGATCAAGCTGCTAAAAACAAGAAAAAAAATGACTCGAATCAAGAAAATAGATGTGCTCTATGCTCTTTGTTTAGAGATTCTGATTGCTCTATCCCTTTTAGTTATGGTTTTCATTGTTTAAATCAAATGGAAAGAATGTTTCCCATATTTGTTGCATTCTAGGAGTTTCAGAAACATCACACAGTGAATCTGAAAGGAAAACTTTTAAACAAGATCAACTAAAATTTATCTCAATTAACCTAATGGAGCATTGTAACTTAACACATAACATTTAGAGGTCTAGGTTAGAGACGTGTTCCGACGTTGTTAAACATAGAAGCTGTTGCTAATGGTTTGTGATACATTCCGAGTGTGATACCTCATTCCATGTATGTAAGTATATTGTGTCTCGTCCATGTACTTTCGGGTATATCGGGCAGTGTTATAGTACAAAAAGTATAAGGGAATGCTCTCACTTTTCGGTTTCGCATTAGACAGCGTAACACGGATTGGGCCTCCACATACTTTTGGGTATATTTAGGAGGACTACATTAGGTTTCTATCCATCCATAAGTAACCAAGTCGGCTTCCTTGCATACTGTGATACATCGAAAACAACATTTGAGAGATTACCTGCACGTATGTTAAGTCCTTGGCTCCTCCGAGGCGGTATATTGTAGTTCACAGTTACTTGGTAATTATCTTGCTTAAATTACCTTCTTTTTGTTTATTTCTTTTAATAATAAAATCAATCAAAAATCGTGGAATAAAATCAAACTTTACTTTGTCATTCGCATAGGACAATGAGTAAACTGCCTTTACCACCTGAAGCTAAACCTAGTCAAGGAAAGTGGTCTCATTTAACTGAGACCAGTACATCACAAACTTCTGGTTCTTCATCTGATTTACTAGAGTCACCTATACCGGTACGTATTGCGATTCCAGTTACTCCTACTATTACCGGTTTATTTGCTACTAAGGTGGAACCTTTACAATTACCTGAGGACACTGAAAGTGAACTTAGTGAAACAGTAACTGAAGTTGTCCAACAAGAAGTTGATCCTTAACCAAAAGTTGTTCAAGAAATTCATCCTGAACCTGTTGTTCTTTTACTAGAATACTTGGATCTCAAAGTTGAAAAACCAGAATTTGTACCGTATCGGAAGATGATTGAACAATTTATCCTCAGACATCTGTAGCTATTGATACTTCTCCTTTATTGTGAAATCAAACACCGAAAATTTGTTACAAACCTGACGATGAAATCCTTCTACCTGGTTTGATTGTATTGAAGAGGAATTTGAAGAAGAAACTTCACCTAGAACTCCAACTCATTTTGGACCAGGGCTTTATCTTTATCCTTCTTTTCCTCAGTTAACTTATACTTCTGTTCTTGATCTTGTTTACTTTCAAACTCCCGTAGATTCATTAGGACATTTATTAGGTCATTTGACTGTGGTTGAAACAACATCCTAGACTGTATCATTTATTATAGCTGTGACAACATCTACTGTAGCTACTTCTTTGATGTTTACCAAAACACCTGAGTCACATCTGTATGGTGGTCTATCTATCCCATTGGTTACCAATCATTATTTGGAACTCACTTCGGTGTTTCTTCTAGCCCATGGTCTTCACCTATGTCATCCACAGGAATTTCACCTAGTTCTTCACTTATGGATACTGAACAGTTTGATCCATCAAGTCAATATCAAGCTGGTCCATCTGGTTACTATCTAATGTATCCTCTTAACACTGGATTACCTCCATATGGAGAACAATATGCTCAACATGCTTATTCTCCATACTCTGGAGGGCCACCATATGGCAGTATACCGTCATCTTTAGGTCCAATTTATTCTAGAATGACTTTTTGTTAATGGAAGCCTATGTTGCTTGTTCAACCAAGGCTTGTGTATCCATCACAACCAATAAAACCTATTTCATGCACACCTACTATGCCTATCGTTACAAATTTACCATAGTCACAAGCTCAGTTGATTGTATCTCAACCTTTGGAAGCTGATCCTTCAACTTCTTACACTGAAGTTTTAAGCCTACACACGTAGTCTTCCCAGGTCATTTTACAACAACTATTTGTGTCTGGAATCCAACAACCTCAGGCTAGTTTACCATTAACTAGGATGAATCAGACTTATATTGGTCCAATTTATCCAAAACCTGGTCAAACTTCTACTGGTGGGCAACAACCATTGTCTCAACAACCGTGGCATCCACAATACCAACAACAACAATTCCAATAATACTAAACGTATCCTGGAGTTGGTCTAGAAGTCTATGCTGGGTTTCATCAACAACAAGCTTACCCAGGTTCTAGTCAACAAGCCTATGCTGGTTTTGGTCAACAAAAAATTTATCCTGGTTCCCAACAACAACCTTATACTGGATATGCTCAACAAACCTACCCCTATCAAGGTTACTAGCAGCAGGTTTCTTATGTTGGTATGCAAAGGCCTATTGCCATGGAAATTCCATCTTACCCTAGTGACGCTCAACCTGACCTAAATCGGCAGTTGCCTTTTGTAGCAACACTTGGATTACCAGATTTAAATCAGCTTTCTAATGATCCCATTCTTTATTCAGCTTGGTGGCCGGTGATTCCACACAAATTTCCTTATGTGATTCACTGGTCTGGCTGTAAAGTGGTATATTGAATTACCACGAGCTTCATTTGACAACTTCATAGCCTTAGCCACTACATTTTTAACCCATTTCTAGTTACCCATCAGATATGAAACTGGAACGGAACTGTTGACCAACTTTAAACAAACCACTGCTACTCACATTTCTGATCATATTCATGAGTGGCGTCATCATCATTGAATGGTCAAAACTTTTGTTCCTGATACTCTTTTAACTGAGTGGTTTATTAAATCCTTGTTGCCATCTATCATTGAGGATGTGGCTAAAGGAGGAGTTGTTACTGAAGAGCAAGTAATTTCTCGTGCCCAATACTTAGACTTGATTTACACCTAGTCTGGAACGCTCTATGATGAGATTCCAAATGCACCTAGACCAACATTTACTATTCCGCCATCTCCATCTAGTAAGGAATCTCATCCAGGTGATGGTGTGATAGGTTCTTCAAGCATTCAAACAACACATAGACCATCTAGTCAAACACTTGCTATTTCAAACCAAACCTCTAATATACTTGATAATACACTTGCTTCCGAAATAATTGCCGTGTCATCTGACAAAGGTAAAAATTAAAAGCAACTCGGAAGCAGGAAAATGGGGAAAACCAAAAAGAAACAAAATTCTCCCCCTAAGAGAAATCATATGATTCCTCTTCTCCGACAAGGATACCTTGTTACCCATGTTTAATTTGTAATGAGGAGCACTTTACGCAAGACTGTCCTCACCGCTCTAAAGTCTCAAAAATTCTTAAGACTTCTAGTACATCTACTGTGTTGATAGACCCTTTTCCAAACACAGAGACTCATTTGGTTGCTACAGATCATGCTTCCACTTCACAAGTTCTTATGCTGTCCTCCACTAAGCCTAAGACTGATGTTTTGGTGACTACACGAAGTAAAGATTACGGTAATCCACCATATTTGTCAAATAACCATGCTATAGATCAACCCAATACTTCGACTTCGACTTCGTTTGACTCCATTCCACCACCCATTGCACCAGAGTTAACAATAAAACCACCTAAGGGAGTTGTTCATAAATCTACATTCAACCCTCGAGCTCGAGCAACGTAAAATTACATAGTAGAATATTTGGATCAGTCACCTTATCCTATGTTGATGCTTGAGGTGCTTCAAAATTGTCCCTCCCAAAAGCATGCTTTATTGTCAGCAATTGGTGGAATTGATCCAACAGATTCCAATCTCATAGTTTTAACCATGTGGGTTATATGCCACAATTACTAGCACAATTAGCATTCTTGATCCAAGTAAATGCTTTGAATCACCTCATTCATTGAACCATTGTGGATGAAGGTGCATCTACTTGTATCATGTCAATGAACTGCTGGAAAACACTTGACTCACCGCCTTTGTCACGATGACCTACGACGTTAAAAGCTTTTGACGATCACACTTATACACCTTGTGGAATTTTAAGTAATCTGCACATAGAACTAGGGGGAAAAACTGTAACTGTTGAAGTTGAGGTCATTGACGGACCCCTTGACTACAATATTTTACTAGGAAGACCGTGGGTTTACGCTATGGCTGTTGTGGTTTCGACATACTTTCGTATGATCTCTTTCCCTCATAAAGGCAGAATCATAGTAATTTATCAACTTGCCTTCTTCACCTCTAGTTCACAGGAAATTGGAAGCGTTCCATTAGTTCACAGACCTCCGCTATCTCTTCAGAACTTTGGAGTAGGTATCTTCAAAGATTCATCCATAATGGGCACCTTTTCACTACCATCACCATTACAAACAGTGGAAGTTGCAAAAGTTGAGACCTGTAACATGATATCTTCCGCTTCATCTGACTCATGGAAAATTTCCAATAATTCCAAAGTTGATATGCATAATGAAACCATGCCGCTCAGCCCAATTGATCTTGCATAGCAATCAATATTTTTGGCTTGCGCAGGGAATCCAAATCCATCATCATCGATTGTATGGGTAGATCATTCGTTAGAATATGGTACTTCCTCTGATCCTTTTTCATGTACATTTTATACTGATGAAGGAATCATCCAATCAATGATGACAGAAGAAGATCCATGGGCAGATTATCATCATTGGTCCCATCTTCCAGATCACATAGAAGATATTCCAAATGAACTAAATCGCCCTTCAATCGTTGATTTCCTTTTGAATTCTGTATTTATAGACACAGTTGATTCCCAACGAAACTTATCGAATATCGAAGAAACCATTTCTATCGATATTTTGACCAGACATGGACTTGTAGAAAACTTCCACATTGGAAAATCTTGTTCTCCATCAGAACTTGAAACTTACGTGCTTTTTTTGTGACTTCAATGATATATTTTCTTGGTGATATGAGGAAATTCCAGGTATTGGTTCTAGTATAGTTGAACACGAGATTAAAATGTATCTTGATGTCAAGCCAGTACGACAATGCCTCCATCCTGTTCATCTGAGGAAGGCTGCTTCCATAAAAGCAGAAGTTGTACATGCTGGTTTCATATACCCTGTTCCTCTTACCAATTGGTTTCCAATATTCTTCCTGTCATGAAGAAACAAGGAAAAATTTGAGTGTGTGTTGATTATAGGGATGTTAATCATGCTTGTCCAAAAGAAAACTATCCCACTCCCTTTATCAACTAGATAATTGATGAATGTACTGGATGTGAAATATTTTCATTTATGGATGGATTTTCCGGCTATAATCAGATCAATATCTGCCCAAAAGAACAATCTAAAACTGCCTTTATTTGTCCCTGGGGCACATTCGCATATAGGAAAGTCCCTTTTGGTTTGAAGAACACTGGGGAAAATTTTTAGAGGGAAATGAATTATGCCTTCCATGACATCAAACACATCGTTCAACCCTATTTAGATGACTTACCTACTCATTCACGGAAACAGGCTGATCACCTGCAACATTTGAGAGCCGGCTTTTTACGGTGCCTACACTACAAAATTTGACTCAATCCACATAAATGTGTGTTTTGTGTTGGTTCTGGTCATTTGATTGGTTTCGTAGTGTCCAAAGAAGGAATTCGACTCAACCCCTTGAAGGTTAAGGCAATTCTTGATCTACCTATACCTTCCAATTACTTCAGTTACAAAGATTCCAAGGGAAGGCTAACTTTCTAAGGAGATTGATTCCCAACTATGCCGAAATGACTAAAGGATTTACTCATCTTTTGAAAAAGGGAATTCCCTTCCATTGGGACCAGGTTGCATAAGCTTCCTTTGATGCTATCAAAGATACTTTGATCTGAGCGTCATTAATGTATTCCCCTGATTATCAGAATGACTATTTCCTGTATCTCGCCGTTGCAGATACAACCATTGCTATGGTTTTAGTCAAAGAAGAATATGGGATTGAACATCTGATCTATTATTTGAGTCGTAATCTCAATGATATGGAATTTAAGTATCCTTACGTTGAGAAGCTAGCTTTGGATTCCATTCAAGTTGTATAGACATTTTGTCATTATATCCTGCTCCGAAAGACCACTGTCATTTTGGATTACAACCCTATGACATACATCTTGTCATGTGAATTGCTGGGGGGCAAATATTCAAAATGTATTGTCATTTTGTAGGAATTTAATTTGGAATTCAACAAATCCAAGTCAAAGAAATTTCTATTTTTTTCCGAGCTTCTTTTTGACCTTCCCTCTACCACCATTGACTCAACAATGGAACCATCAATTCCGGATAAGTCTCTGTTTCTGATCTCATCATCTGACCCTTGGATATTGATCTATCTCCAAACCCAAACTTTTTGGTCTAATATCTCTCACTTGCAACAACGACGTATTTGATATCAAGCCAAAGATTATTTGATCATTGGCGACATCCTTTACCGTCATGGTATTGATACGATTTTTCGTAGGTACCTCACATATGAGGAAGTTGAGAAATTTCTAAATGATTTCCATTCTGATGCTTGTGGTGGACATGTATCTAGTTGTTCTACTACATAGAAAATTCTTCGTGTTGGTTACTTCTGGCCTACCATATTTAATGATTGCATTACTGCTGTCAAAAATTGTCATGCGTGCCAGATTTTTGACCATAAAACTCGATTACTACCTGCACCACTGTATCCTATCGTCACTGTTGGACCATTTGCAAAAGGGGCATTTATTTCATGACATGTAACCCTCACTCGGCTAGGGGGCATGGGTATATTATTGTTTCCATTGAATATTTTACGAAATGGGCTGAGGCGATGCCTACATTAAATAAAAGTGGTGAGGTAGCTGTACTTTTTTCCTTCAACCATGTGGTTGCACAGTTTGGTGTACCACAAGCTATAGTTACAGATCATGGTTCACATTTTCGCAATCACATGATGACTGAATTAACTCCCAAGTTAGGACTCTCAACAGGTTAATGGACAAGTTGAAGCCATCAACAAATCCCTTAAGCAATTGCTTCAAAAAATGATAAAGTTTCAAAAAAGAAAATGGCATTTGATCCTATACTCAACTTTGTGGGCTTACTGAACCTTGGTAAGAAATGCAACTGGATTCACACCTTTCTAATTGGTGTATGGTCTTGAGGCAATCTTTCCAATACAATGTGACATTTCATCACTAAAACTCACAATTGACTTGTTACCTGAAACTTTTGATGAGGAAGCACATTTCTTAGAACTCATCCATCTAGATGAAACACGTCATGAAGCTACATTGTCCACTGAAGCACATAAGAAACGAATTAAGGTGCAATATGACCACAATGTCAAGCCTCACATATTCTCAGAAGGAGACCTGGTCTTGCTTTATGATTAGGAAGTCGATAAATTAGGAATAGGAAAATTTGAACCACATGGATGGCCCCCTACATTGTCAAGCATTTTTTGGAAAAATGTTCTTACGAGTTGGTTGATTATGATGGAATTCCATTGTCGCAGCCCTGAAACGGGTTGTATCTTAAACATTGCTATGCTTGATTGTGCATAGTAAAAACATTGTATATATGCTTTATTTGTGTGTGTGTGTCATAGTGTGACTTTTAGAGTTTTTATGTGGTTAGTAATCTGCTTTGCATTTTCTCCAGATGTTGGAATCTTTGGAACCATTTGTTGGTTATGCCGATGGTGCTAGTCGTAGTACGCAGAACCTATCTTCTGCAGCATGGGCCATATTTGCTCCAGGTGGCAAGTTAGTGAGTTTTCAAGGGATTTGTATCGGTTGTTCTACTAACAATATCGTTGAGTATAGCACATTGATCGAACTCCTCTTTGATGCCATTTCACTTGGCATTCACCGAATCATCATTAGGCTAGACTCACAACTTGTCGTACTACAACTTACGAATGTTTATACTGTCTAAAATACAACTACTCATCATATATTCCTTAGAGTTTGTCTCTTGGAAAGACATTTTGATTATATTCAATATCAACACATTTCCAGAAACTTTAACACATTGACTGATTCTTTAGCGAATTACGTGTTAAACAGACATTTACGACATATGTAAAGAGTAAATTTTCAATTCACATCAACAGTTGAATAGGATTACACATAACCATACAAAAACAATGAAAGTAAAATAGATAGATGTTAAAAGTTTTTAAAAAAATTTGTGTCCAAGACATGTTGGTCATCTAACCTCAAAACCTCAAAATGCATACAGTAAATCATCCTAAGTAGATCTAATGATACTCATGATAATAGGTCATTGCTTGAGCTATCATGCGCAATAGCCTCATCTAACAGATAGGTACACCAATAGTACAACACTGTAGTCTCACCAGTAACTCCTTGATCCGAAAATCTGGTATATCGAGGGTTAACCCCTCTATATGATGCTGCAACTCCGCCAGTGTCTCGATTAGATCTAAATCCTAGATAAGTACTCTTCCAGCATTTCTCCCCATTGGCTCGCCCGCCTCCTGTTGATGACCCATTGATCGAAGAGTGCCAACATCTATATACATGAGAACATTTTTAGTTTAGTCTTAGAAACAGAAAAAACAAAAACCCATGTAAAAACTCAAAAAATAAAAAATACATGGTCAAAACAATTTACCTATAGCACCCCATTGAGCACCCACTGGTAATCTCAAATTCGGATCTCTACAGAAATCCATCCCTGCATATGGATGCTCCTCTATGACAATATGTTGTCAACGGAGCCAACTAAAGAATGTGGTAGAAAATGAGATTGATGACTGACCAACATGTCTAGCCATCAACTCTACCCATCTCTGCATCCGTGGATCTCTAGGACCAACTAAACTCAGTGACACATGCTGAGGTTGCATCAATGGAATTCTCTCCAAAGTAAAAATGATCAAGATCGATCCAATACCTGAAATTTTTCGTCTTACCACTTTTTACTTTAGTCAACTGCGCTTTCATCAAAGAGAATACTTCCTCACACCAGTTGAACATAGTTGGCTCGAGACACTCGAGCGCATAATGCATGTATGATCTATTCACAACATGAAGTGTCACGCTACCCGCCAACTTTGTGATAGTAAAGAGGATTGTTCGCAAGGGCATATCATGAATATCCCTGATGTTTATCTTTCCATCTTTGCTATGATATGTACTTGGTAGGCAAAATTGTCAAATGTATGATGGAAATAATACTGAGAGGGGGGGGGGTGAATCAATATTATCAAATCAGTAAAACTTTTTCATTTCCATACTCAAATTCATATACGCGACTTCAGTTAAGGATATCCGCGTATATACGTGACTGTGTTAAATTCAACCAACGTATATGCAGTAATCTTATGATTCAGTTAACTTATCTTCAGTAAATGCATCAGAACATTATTAACCATATAAACAGTAATCAGGTGCAGTAAATCAGAACAGATCATCACACATAAAGAGCACACATGAACACCATGATATAAGGTGGAAACCCAAAGTGGGTGAAAACCACATGCTGCAATTTGTTTCTATCTTCCATTAATAAGAAACTTCTTTTACATTGTACTGGTGCAGTCCTTTACCAGTACGCATGCTTCTACCTGCAGAAGGCTACAACCTTCTTTGCTCTTGTACTAGCCGTTCAATTTACTAGTACGTAGGTGCTGGCCTACTTCACTTGTTTTCCAGCTACTCCTCGAAGGGAGCTACAACCCCCTGGCTCTTGTACTGGCCAATATGTTTACCAGTACGTAGGTGCCGACCTACAATCATCCTGGGACCATGTTTCATTAATTTTCATACTGGATCCATGAAGCACAACATCATAATCTGAATCACCACTCTCTGAATCACCCAATACTGAAACACTGAAAACAACATAGTCTACATAACTCTGCAACAACAACCAGATCCAATAGCAACTTCAAATATCATACTTCATACTGTATACGCTACTTGGACGAACCCAACCTGCGTGTATACGCTCTTTTACCAAAGACAACCCGCGTACAGATCTGCAAATTCAACCTCATAACTTTGCAGCTATTTCAGACATCAGAACATACCCAAATCATAACATTCATAAACATGCGTCAATTGATCTAGTCTATCCATACTCAACCCATATAAAGATAATCATTCCAAGCCTAGAGATCCCAATCCATCATTCATCATCCTTCACATGAGTGCCTCCTTGGTTCAGATCAAGCCAGGCATCACCAGCCCATAACCAGCATCTGGATCTCACACTTTATCAGATGTTCATCACTTGCTTACTCTTGCACACACACTTCCCACTCTTGGCCTAATGTTCTTCTCCTTATATAAGTTTAGGCTTCTCTCAATACCATGATCCAAAACCATGTAGAACCAATACCTTGGACCCAATACCTTGGGTCGTCACTTTGGACCAAATATCATGGACCAAATACCACAGACCAAAACCATGGTTTCCAACATGTATGCGCCTTTACTTCTATTAACCCGCGTGTATACGTGTACATGCCTTCTGTTCCACTAACCCGCGTATATACGCACTTTCTTCACGTCCAACCTGCGTATATCTCTCTCTTTACTTGCTTCACTATGATCTATCCTTTGAGTGAGTTGTCATCACCTGTATCATACCTCTGAGTGAGTTTCCATCAAGGACCACACTTGAATCATAATGCCAACAATCTCCCCCTTTGGACTTGATGGCAACAACCACACCAAGTCACTCTCCCCCTTTGACGTCAAGGGCAAAGGGCGAACCAAAATACTCTCTTCTTTGATCTCCATCTGCTGTCCATACTCCCCCTGAGTATCTGCTGAAATCTCTGATTGAGCTCCCCCTTTGTATATGCCAAGGTGTACCAATCTGTCCATGCTCCCCCTGACT
Source organism: Pinus taeda (assembly GCA_000404065.3). Lineage (NCBI taxonomy): Eukaryota > Viridiplantae > Streptophyta > Pinopsida > Pinales > Pinaceae > Pinus > Pinus taeda. The sequence goes on along the minus strand of APFE030390548.1, from coordinate 71,608 downwards.
GTAGGCAAGATCTGCAAAAAGGTGTTCTACAAGAAGAACATGACTCTATCATGAATGACCTTCCTATCATCAAAGACTCATACAAACATCATCTCTCAACCAAGTGAGGATATACAAATATTGACTCATTACGTTATCCATCCCATGCATATTGGGGTAACAAAATACATCATATGAATCACAAAGACCAAGGACCTAAACAAGACCATGATAGTTATCAACAACTATCATACACCATGTGATCTTCATTATAAGCATCAACATCCAATCCTGCAATACCATTTCTTTGATCAAACAGCAGGATGTATCATTTAGCTTCATAAACTTTATTAGCAACTCCTAAACATAATGCCAACGATGCATTATTTGAAGTATATGCTCCCCCAGAGCCTGTTCCAACCATTTCATATCATGACTGAACCATTTCCTGGGTCTGTTCTGCTGCCCTTTCTTCTGATCTCCATATACGCAACTCTGCAGCCTGAAACTCGCGTATATACGCGACTTGTCTTCATGAAGAACGCGTATGAGATTTGGAACATTGATGTTCCAAACTTTCAGCTTCCTTTGAATCTGACATGTCTGTGTACTCTGCTATGCCACATCTTTCTGGCTGTAGTTCCTTTCTCTTCCATATCTTCATCTGTGATGATGTTATCTCCTTTTGGTATGGTGTCCAAAAAATTCTCTTGCATTCCTTTGCTATGTGTCCAAGTTTGTAACATGCATAACATCTTACATGTCTCATATTCCTTCTATAGCAATCAACAACTTTGTGACCAAACATATTGCAAGCAAAGCAATATCCATTAAAGTACCTGGAATGTGATGATCTTTCATGATGGTCTTGAATCCTTCTTCTACATCTAGCTGCAACATGTCCAAGATTATAACATTCAACATTATTCATAGGAGGAGTAAAGGATTTTCTTTGAAGAACTTCTTTCCTTGCTTGGTGATGAGATTGACCTTCCATCTCCTTGTCGAGCATTTCAGATTTTGCATTAGAGTTCCTTGTCGTACTTTGTGAAATAGACTCATGAAAACCAAGACCAGTTTTGATAGAAGGAGACCGTTGACTACTTAGAATATCATCCAAAATCTTAATACTATCTTGAAATCGCAATAGTTTATCCTTTTCTTCTAATTTACTTTTCAAGATATTTACCTCAACCTGATGTTGTTCTTCCTTTTCCAAACATTGCTTCTTCAAGGTTTCTTCAGACTTTCTTCCTTCTTCCACTTGTTGCCTTAGTTTGAGAATCTCATTTTCTTGCTCTTCATTCAGCACTTGCATCATTTGACGAACTCTGAAGGCACATTCCAGCTGAACTTTTAAGCTGATAATTTCTTCTTTGAGAGCACTCTCCCTTTTTCTAGGTAGGTCTTGTTGATCTATGACTTCATCTGATGCTTCATTTGCTTGTCCATCTTCAATCTGAGGTGATTCAGAATCTGAATACTTACTTTCATTCCCCGGCGGGCTGTCATTGTTCCTTTGAGCTGTCTTCTTCTTTTGACGTGCTTTCTTTCCCATTGTTCTATGGATCTCCTTCAAGCGATCGAGCTTCTACCAAAGGACATGCTCTGATACCAATTGATGGAAATAATACTGAGAGGGGGGGTGAATCAGTATTATCAAATCAGTAAAACTTTTTCATTTCCATACTCAAATTCATATACGCGACTTCAGTTAAGGATATCCGCGTATATACGCGGCTGTGTTAAATTCAACCAGCGTATATGCAGTAATCTTATGATTCAGTTAACTTATCTTCAGTAAATGCATCGAAACATTATTAACCATATTAACAGTAATCAGGTGCAGTAAATCAGAACAAATCATCACACATAAAGAGCACACATGAACACCATGATATAAGGTGGAAACCCAAAGTGGGTGAAAACCACCTGCTGCAATTTGTTTCTATCTTCCATTAATAAGAAACTTCTTTTACATTGTACTGGTGCAGTCCTTTACCAGTACACAGGCTTCTACCTGCAGAAGGCTACAACCTTCTTAGCTCTTGTACTAGCCGTTCCATTTACTAGTATGTAGGTGCTGGCCTACTTCACTCGTTTTCCAGCTACTCCTGGAAGTGAGCTACAACCCCCTGGCTCTTGTACTGGCCAATATGTTTACCAGTACGTAGGTGCAAGCCTACAATCATCCTGGGACCACGTTTCATTAATTTTCATACTGGATCCATGAAGCACAACATCATAATCTGAATCACCACTCTCTGAATCACCCACTCTCTGAATCACCCAATACTGAAACAGTGAAAACAACACAGTCTACATAACTCTGCAACAAGAACCAGATCCAATAGCAACTTCAAATATCATACTTCATACTGTATACGCTACTTGGACGAACCCAACCTGCGTGTATACGCTCTTTTACCAAAGACAACCCGCGTACAGATCTGCAAATTCAACCTCATAACTTTGCAGCTATTTCAGACATCAGAACATACCCAAATCATAACATTCATAAACATGCGTCAATTGATCTAGTATATCCATACTCAACTCATATAAAGATAATCATTCCAAGCCTAGAGATCCCAATCCATCATTCATCATCCTTCACATGAGTTCCTCCTTGGTTCAGATCAAGCCAGGCATCACCAGCCCATAACCAGCATCTGGATCTCACACTTTATCAGATGTTCATCACTTGCTCACTCTTGCACACACACTTCCCACTCTTGGCCTAATGTTCTTCTCCTTATATAATTTTTGGCTTCTCTCAATACCATGATCCAAAACCATGTAGAACCAATACCTTGGACCCAATACCTTGGGTCGTCACTTTGGACCAAATATCATGGACCAAATACCACGGACCAAAACCATGGTTTCCAACATGTATGCGCCTTTACTTCTATTAACCCGCGTGTATACGTGTACGCGCCTTCTGTTCCGCTAACCTGCGTATATACACACTTTCTTCACGTCTAACCTGCATATATCTCTCTCTTTGCTTGCTGCACTATGATCTGTCCTCCGAGTGAGTTGTCATCACCTGTATCATACCTCTGAGTGAGTTGCCATCAAGGACAACACTTGAATCATAATGCCAACAATGTAGTCCCTTATTTATTCACCCCCATGGGCAGAACCTGAAAGAGAATTGGGACACCACATCTCGACAATCCTGTGAGAAAGTAAATATCATCGATCAATATAGGGAGCACTTTGTCCCCTATGTGAAAAACTTGCTCCGTTGGATCCCATGAATGAACCAAGAAATTCAATATTTCTAATTGTTGCCTCATCCCGAATAACCTAAAATATTTTAGTAACCCACAATCTCTGAGGGCTTCAACAGAACCAGGATAATTTAGGACAACCATATCCTATTCTTCATGTTCTCTTTCCCTTCATGTGATAGCCATTCTGATCCGATCAAAGTCTGAAATCACATCATAGGCTTAGTTAGGATCCATTTCATGTAAAATATTGAAGAGATTTTGGGTAGAAATGATGAATCAAATTTCTAAACTGCGCCCAACGCATCCCTGATCTATAGACAATGCGCTGCAGAGAAATTTCTCTTATTTTTGACTGCTCTGCAATGCAGTTTTTGATGCATAAGGGTGCACTGATCTTAGGGCGTGATATATTTACCCTAGGGACCCCAAAACCCTATAATATTTGCCTGAAATTGAAAAAGAATGACCTTAAATGAAAGAGAAGACGTAGATCTTCTACTTGGTCCTAACGACACAAAGGATGATCCATAGAATATCCCGCAATTAGCTACTGAAGTTTGAGGTAAAAAACTGGTTCAGAGCACAAAAATGAATGGTAAATGTCAAATGGTAAAATGAATTGGTAAATTCTTGTTTTATGGTTATTTCATGTTCATTAAACAAATAAACTATAGTTTTTACCTATTTTTACCAATGAAATAGGTATCTTTAATCAGTTTGGTGGTTCCTTGAGAAGGTTTATAGCCGACATAGTGAATTTGATGTGCATGATCGTAAAATGTACTTTTGACCATGGAGCATACTTTTATCTCTTTTTCGAGCTCTGTTAAACATCGAAAAAGGAACACCCCTAGAGTCTTCTTTCAGCTCTTTTCAGACTCTCAAAATATGAAAAGATTGCCAGGAACTTTTCCTTTTCAGCTTGTAAATGGATTGGAAACGACATCTATTCAATATAAATTTAACCCTTTTTCAGACTGAGATAGATTACTCACGAAAAAGGAATATGTTGATCAAACATGGTCAATAGGTTCTCTCTTGTATTATTTTACACTTTTTCGGACTTGAGAGACAAATTTAGAAAAAGAACTTGTGGAGTTTTCTTTTTGTCCCTTTTCAAACTCTTTAAACATGAAAAGGACCGAGTTCTCATTGTCATTAAACTCATTAAAGCATCAAATAGCGACAAACTTGTCCATCATGACAAGGCCGAGTTTCACCTTCGCTAGACTCGTTAAAACATTACATAGCGATGGATTCACCCAAAGGGTAGAATTATACATCAAGCATATGTTATATTCATCAAGCTTGTTTAAAAATAAAGAGGTACTAGATAGCAATGACTAGGGAAAATGAGAAAAGGGATGAATCACTTTATGGTAGCAAGTTGCTCTTGAACATGAAACTTTCACTTCATCTCTATGACTATTTAGGTTGGATTATCTACTTGATGGCTATCATACCTATGGTCTATCACACCATCCGTCGCTTTGGTTTTGGGTTAATGATTCCAATTCATTCAGTGTCGCGGACCTATTCAATAGAAGTCACTCAATAAACTTCATCCTTTGCAATACTCATAAACCTTCATTTTCATGACCGCCATTCCTGAACATTGTGTCATCAACCACATTCTGTCTTCAAAATCATTACAATCGTTTTGTGTCGTTGATGGGGGATACATCAAGGCTCTCCTGCGATGAGACACTTCTTGTCGACATCAGCACATTATCCACGAAGTTGACTTAGAAGCACCCTTCCAGTACCTTGAGGCTTGCATACATCAATGGCAAGTTTCTCACTTCTGGGGACATGTTGAAATCATAGGCCTTCGACCGAAAGACTTTGTATGGGGTTTGACATCAAAACATCTTCACACCATGCAGAATGTACTGTAGTACCTTGAGAATCATTATCATTATTGGTGATTTCTCTCACATCTGTTAACACCTTACATCATTGGCTGGTAATCAGATAGTGTCTTCCCATTTTTGACTTTAGATCACATTTTCACATGGTTAGACTTGTTCTTGAGCAAACGATTGGACGAGATAGAGGACCCCAGATCTAGTTTCATCCATTCGAGCTACGATTTTAGGAGAGTACTAAATCATTTGTATGATGGATTTACATAGATGGTCATCTTATCATGGGTCTATATCTGTAGATGACTATCTGATTTATGTACATGTAATGAAAAGTTTATATGCTCAGCATGGGTATTCCTTCCCTAAGCAATTCATGAAAAACTCAAAGATATCATGATATTATGTATTGTAATTGATGCAGGTCACCATTTGCTTCATATCCTCCTCATCACATCATAAAGCATATCACTCAACATTATCATTTTTGACTTCATGCTTTAAGGGGTAGCTGCTATAGGTCTGTTTGGGCACATCACTCCTAACAATCAGATCAGTGTAAACAGGGTCTATCAAACACTAATTTAGTTGCTACATGCCTTAGACATGCCACCTCATTGAGTGCTTTCGTCCATGAGAGTTTCTTGACTTCAAACCCTGCTGAAGTTCTTCCTTGGGTCACCAGCGCACCCCTGGTCAAGGGTAAGTGCTCTGTAAAGAGGGTAGCCCCATTCAAGGATGTGTTGCTGAGCAAAAAAACCCACTCAAGCTTGCATTGGGTGAGGATCCTTGAAATATTCATTGGATCCATAGTATATTTCTCCTTTCTAGAGCCTTCTAGAAGGAACCTAGCTCCTATCCTATCAAGATGAGCTCGACTGAGGATATCCTTGGATCATCTAATCCTATATCCTCTCATCCCTTTGAACATGGAAACTAATCATCCAATTATGGAAAACCAATCAATGCCATATTAATGACAAAACAACTTGCATTCATCTATAAATTGGCCTCCCATCATAGAGCCAAAAGGGCTTGGATATTATAGAGAAATATTGTTGGTTTAGAGACTTGAAATCATTGTCAAAGTAATGTTATGCTGCTACATTGATGTTTCTATTAGTGTGATGAGGGCTTGGACTAAGCTGGATGAGTGACATGAGATCGAACCACATTGGGTGTAACTTCTCCTTCTATCTATCAATAAAGTTGTTTGTTCCTTTTCCAATACTTTTGTCTATATCTATGATGAATGTATGTTCAAATGTTGTCGATTCCATTTGTTTACAATAAATATATAATTTTTTTTATTATTATTGTCGTCTTCTGTTTATGTTAGCAGGTACCAATTGAGTGAATTCAATTTGAGCGGGAGCGGCAGGAGCAACTCAAAGGAGATCAAAGGAAGCGAAGGATCACAAGTAGGTTCTTTTATATTATCTGTTTATTGTAGGAAATGGTTAAACATTTTTAATTCAATTGTTCTAATTGTAACTGCCCACTTAGGGAAGATATACTTATCCGTAGGTATAAATTACATATAACAATTGGCCAATCCTCCTCAGGCATACCCCACAACAGGGTGGATGCTTGACCCCAACCAGCCTCCACCTCCCTCAGCTATGCCTCTGCTATCTCTGCATGCTCTTGCAATCTGGCCATTTTTGCTGAGGTAGAAGAGATGCCTCCCTCTCTAGAGGAACCACCTATCTCCATGAATTGATGTTGATATTACCTCTTAGGGTCCTCTTGAACCTTGTCATCCCTCCGTTGTCACGGTACTGTTGGCACCCATTATACTCAATCACTGAGGATTGTTTTCCGCCAGGTAGGCTAGCGGTCATCCGTGGGGCCCAACGTCTGCAAGAAAACATTCATGGTATTAATATCATCATAAATATACATAAAAAATGAATGAAAATAAATATAGCTACAAAAATATACAAAGCACATACCTGCTAGCCCTTAGGCATCACTTGGAGGAAGTCCCATGTCTAGATCACCCCAAGTCTACACTGTGGCAGGGTAATCTAGAATCATGTAAGGGTTTGATCTAAACCAACCCTCCATCGTCGGGGTCTAGTAGCCCGCACCTCACCCGCTCTTTCTCGTGGCATCACTCGACCCACCTCCATTTCCATGGGTCTCTCATAGGCCTTGCTGGCACTGCTACTATGGGCTATAACATCACAACCCTCTCTTACATGATGCTACACAAGATGTTCGCATAGTAGAAAATATGCGACTTCCCCTGACACACCTTTGTAAGTTGCGACACCATCCCTTTGTACAAAAATCATGCCCAATCAAATAAATGGCTTGCATGCAGTCTCTCTTAAACGATAATCTGTGGCCCATACACTCGATGAGGGCCCCCTGACCAAACAAGGCGTAAGATCATTGCCAAGGCAACCTGCTCTGCTATATTTTTAATGGTCCCAACCTAGACGCTGCCATAATCAATAACACGGGGTCCACAATGAGCCCTCATCCACTCATGAATATCTACCAACCCCATTAGAAGAGACATCCACAATACCTCTCCACAAAGCACATGTCCAGTGATAAAGTAGATGTTAATGAATGCAGTAAAGGGTAACTCTCTACCTTGAATTTGGAACACCTCACGCTCTGGGTCCCAACACCATATAAAAAACTACATGAACTCATCCTATGACCTCAATAAGGGTTTTAAGAAAATTTCAGTAACTCCCATTGTGCCAAAGTAGCACTCACCCTAGCATTACCAACAATCGTGATGCAGATAGGCTTGTAGTCATGCTCTCTCCACAACATACCCATCCTACCAAAAAGGATGCAAAAAACAAAAAAATTAACCTCATTGGCTCAAATTAACACAATTTACACTCTTGCGTGCTTGTCCCCATAATAGGCACATGGTTCACTATGGAATCATGCCATCCAGATCTACATTCAATGCATCTATAATCCTTAAATATGCGGGGATGTCGACTACACGACCACGCCTCTGTTCTACATGCAGACGTGTAGAACGCGTGACTGTTTCTTTGACAATCACGCAAATTTCAAATCTTTCACCCTTAAATCTACTGGGTTTTCAATTTTATGACCCCACATCTATTTCACTTGCAGTAGCACAAACTGTGTGGATTCATCTCCCACACCCATGGGGAGCCCACACCTAATCCTAGGTCGCACAAGGGGACCACACGACTGTCTGACAATTGCCTACGTGGCCAACCTTTCTAGCCTAAAAATAGGACTGTATAGGCCACCTACCCTATATGACATACCTAACCTAACCTACCAAAATCATAAAGTTGGGGTTATGGTCTCTTACCTGTCTCTCCTTGTGCACTTCTTGGGTGCACAGGCTGACCACAACATGAGAAAAGAACTCTTGGAACCACTCATCACTCCAAGAGAAACAACTACAAATGAGATGTCATATGGCCCACTTTTCCCTATATATCACCCTCTTTGTCATCTCACAGAGCCCCAAACAGGAGCTTAGGACATTCATTCTCAAAACCATCAGAGACGTAAGGATCAAGACCACATCGTATTTATCATGGTACCCTCCATTCCATTTCAATCCCAAGCTTATTTTTTGTCCCCGCCGCATGCTCAGAGTAGCCCTTCATTTGTGCCTTCTCATGCTCTTCGATTCATCTTCTTCAACACATTTCAACTTATATATTTTTTATCAAGATGTTTTCGCTTGAGGTATTGGTTGTGAAGGTTGCAGGTACTTCAACAACTTCCTGCCAGGATCATTACCCCGGTGACTGTCGACAGTGAAGGTATCATTCTCCATCTAGCATGATAGGCTTCATAAAAATATTTTCATATCCTGGCATCATTTCTCTAAAATGCACCACAAGGTCCATCATCTAGACCACTTTTACCACCACCTTCTCTTGCACATGGTAAACATCCATTCCAGTCAATATAACCTTCCTATTCATGGATCATCCCATGTTTTAGACCCCTCATACCATTGGATCCATGACCATTGACTCAAGCCCGAGATCCATCTCACTTGCATGCCTTGAGTATTAGCCTCATTCTTCTCTTCTTCAATTATTTCTTACCAACCGCAATCCTAGGCCACCTCATTATTTGTGATGGATTAAGTTGAATGCACTACTACATTCTGCATTTGGCCTATCATACCTCCATTTTCATAACACATTTGCATGATTTCATTTGCCTCATCAACCGCACGATGAGACCAACCCATGAGGCTCCCATCCTCTGCACGAAACACCTTACCTTCAAAATTATGTAGGTCACCGCTTTTATGGGGTACCCGTCTTTGTGTTTGTACATCCCAAACCACCTTTACATTCTTTTGGAAAGGGTACAAAGATTTTTTAGGAAAATGGTTCCCACCCATATTTTCATGTCTTATACCCATTGATAGTTCCTAGTTTCCCCTGGTTGGAGCTTGTTGATCATCACCCCATTCATTGATCATTCAACATGCTAATAAAAACATGCTCACACCTACCCTGGGTTTCTTACCGAATCTAGGGACTTTCCCCCAGAAGAATGGTTTGACTATCACCACTCGCATTATAACTCCAACCTTGGGAAATTGACCATATCCATTCATACTATCCAATTTCATCAACATTCCTTGTTGACCCACCCTAATACAATCATCTTTAGCCATCATGATTCCCCAAATCAAAATTTGAGGTAGTTGATGCCTTTTTCCTATCGACTTCAACATCCATCTTCTAGGATCAAGGCAATACCTTGGGTTCCCTGCATTAAGGGACATCCTTTAGTGGCACAGTGGGAATCACTATTTCCCGTTGATGTCATTGGTCCCCATGACATTCGACACCAACATAAGATTTTATGTCAGGGTGGTATTGTATTTCATGGCCATTACATTTCTCTCATTTAGTCGAAGACCGACACATTGCTTAGCACCTCATTCTACAAGTGATTACATTTTGATGTGTGGGGGGCACCCATAGTCAATGACCCATGCATCCATGAGCACTTCACTCAACAATGCTTCACATTTTTGATGCATGGGGGTACCTTATTCAGTCTATTTTTCAGCAGTGCTCTTGAGGGCGTTAGAAGTTATCATCATCAACCATTAACATTTCAACCAATACAATGATGACTTGATAGGAATATTTCCTGTATGATTGTAATACTTAGTCACTAGTCATCGTAACAAGCATGAGACATTCTCGCCTCATATAGACACTTTTTTTAGAGCATGGTTATCATTATCCTGAGTCAAGGTTTTCCCTACTCATCTCTGCGACAAGTTATTCTCTCTCTCAAGAAGTTGATTAACCTCTCAGCTAGAAAAGAAAAACGTGACGTATTTCGGCTATACATCTGCTCCTAACCTCATACATCAGGGGGAAACTATTAATAACGAAAAATACTACAAACATTTGTACAATCCACATGGAACTCAAAGTCATCCACTAGAATGTGCAAGCGAAGATTTTCCACTTGAAGACATCATGAAAATTCAAAAAATTTAAATTCTCCTAAGTTCTCATCTATAAAATTGAACTATTTAGCCTTTCTATATGCCAAAATTGATAATTTCGTGGCTTTTCTTTCAATAGTCGAGTGATCGAAGAAAAGTGTGACTCAATGATTCATGACCACTTCACACACTTGGAAGATGAGATTCCGTGACATGTTTGAGTCAAGGAAAGACAAATTCAAGTCACTCTGAAGATATGCAACCCCTAAGGGATCCTCTTTTCCTACTCATGGGTCATTTTCTCATTGATGGACTAAGAGAGGGAAGAGGGATTCATAATTCTATATAAACAGGCCATTGGATGACCAAAGACAAGGTAATGTTATGTTGGAAAAATTGTTCTCAAGAAATCCTGCATTCCATTATTGAAGAAAAAGTAGAGCATTATTTTGTTGGCCAATTTTTTTCTCAATCCAACACTCGAGTGTGGAGAAGATTTCACCATCGAGAGAGCCTTGATACTTCTTTGAGAGAGAGAAGAAGCTTGTAAAGAGAGTGAAGAAAGGAACCTCCTTGTTGAGGTTTTTTGAGCACCATTTCTCAAAGAATTCTCTCCAAGTGTTTAGTATTCATATATTGTATTTGTCTTCTATTTTCAACAGTCAATAAAGGAAGCCCTTTTCCATTATTTTGTTCACTTGTTTACTTCATCAAGCATCATTTGTGTTTTTTTTTTTTGAGTTTTTTAGTTTCTATTATGTATGTGTTGTTTTCACCATTTGCAATGATTTGTTTTCTCATGTTTTTCTACTAACAATGACCAATTTACCTGTGATTTCTCTGCAAGGAAAAAGAAACTACTAAGAAGGTGTCTTTTGGTACCCCATTTCTACAAAAACATCACTACAAACTTGGTATCTATTCTTTCTCAAAATGTTGTAAAAAAAATTCACTAGAAGGGAAAAATATTTAAGAATACCAAAATTATTTAGGCCTTTTATTAATCAACCAATACCTTTGGAAAATGTTGATGATGCAAAACTATTTGATAATATTGAATATTAATTAGGAAAAGGTGGAATGATTTAGTCCAAAATTTATGCATACATTTGAAAGGAACAATTTAGTGGCTTTATGTCATTTTATAGTCTTCTTGCAAGGTATGAGTACTCATCTCATTGAATTGCTTCAGAACTACCAACACATAATTATGGTCTTCCTTGTTCATCCATAAACCTCCAATAAAATCCATGGAGTTTCTCTCCCATAGTCCAATCAAGAAATTATATTGGCTTGCAAAATTAAGATTCTATTTGTTAGTTTGCGTTAAAAAAGCACACCCAAAAATATGTTTGGGAAAATTTTCTTGGATTTTTGACCAATAAACATACCTTTCTAAACTTGTTATTATTTTTCCAATTCCAAAATATCAAAAAATTATCACAGTATGAACTTCTCTTATGCACCAAATTCTTCTATATTATGGTATTCAAATGTTATCCAACTTGTAAAATAATTTGTTTTGAAGATGGTATTCATTCTCTTCTAGTTTCATTTTTTAATTTTCAGTGGTTGACACACAACTCCCCAATTAGCATCATTCATATACTCTTCGCCAAGGACTTGTAATATAATTCATAAGTGGTTTTGGCAACTTATCTACAACATTGTTGATTGTGTCCCCATATTTGATTACAAGATGGAACCAATGTATAAATCTCATCCACTTGAAATGCTTTATATTCTTTGACATAATAGGATATTTCCACACAAATGAAAAACTTTAAGCAACTACACACACAAGAAAAGATTAATATACCAGTAAATCACATGGTTTAGACTCTCAAAGGAAGAACTAATCAACAACCCTAAACAAAACAACCACTTGAAGCAATATATTAATTCAAAAAGAGTAAATTACATGAGAGTTTTAGAAAATCGATCATCAACGAATGATGCTCCATGCTCTTTAAATATAGATATAACACCAATGGTTGTTCAACCAAGGATTAATGCGAATGTAAGTATCAAGGAGAATATTAACTATTAGATCACTTTATATGTCTATAATATATCATGGTCATTGGATGACACAACTACAAATTCATACTAAGGAAGCATATTAAAAGAAACACACTTTGCTTAAAGACACATTGGAATAAGCTTAATTCCTAAGTGTTTAAATAAATTAACATATTTTTGTAACTTAGAGTTTGAAGTATTGAAGGGATTGATTAGTGTGAATCACAATACCCTTCTCCAATAGGTAGTGCATCCACTTCTTCAAGGTTTTAAATAACATGTAGAGCTCTTGGTCACAAGAGTAATATTTCAGAAATTTCCCATGAAATAAATAAGTGAAAACTTACGAGTCTCCATCCTTGCATAAGAATAATGCACATGACATGCCCACTTGCATCCATTTTTGATCTCAAATAGTTGTTGGAAATTAGACATTGTCAAAATTGGCATTTTAGGAACTTTTCTTTCAATGTTTCAAGACCTTTGTTGACTTTTGTCTCATTCAAACTACTTTCCATTAATTGTTGCATGGAATGATACAACAATCCCTGAAACTAAAACACAATTTTGATATGGGACATTGAGATGCTCTCATAAAACTTCTTACCTTTAGATCTTTAGTCATAGTTGGCCACTTACTTAACACTTTGATATTAGCTAGATAAATCATAAATTCTCCACCAATAACATGTTCAATGTTATGTATAAAAAAAATATAATTAACTATAATGATGCAACTATATTAATTATTTAGAGGGGCACATTCAAAGGTCATGATCCCTTGTGAAAAGGAACCCAAGTCTATACCTAAGCTAAGCCCTTCATTGTAAAAAGATCATCATTCAACAACAAATTCTCTCTCTCTCTATCTCTCTCTCTCGATCTCTCGATAATATAATATAATATATATATATATATATAATATATATATATATATATATATATATATATAATATATATAATATATGAATTATTTATTTAAAAAATTGGTATTAGAGACACCAATCCAGTGTGATGTCTATACCAATCATTAATTGTGTTTTATGCATGGAGTCTATATAACATCACACTCTATTCCCTTTTCTTGTGGTAACATACTCTGCCACCTTGTTGCTAATATTCTCTTGTACTGTCCATACTCAATGTTACTGCCATTAGACCTTGTGGTGTTGTCGTTGACCTATAAAAATAGTCATTGCGAGTCCCTTGTTTCCCTTCTTGTGATGACGACCTTGGAAAATCATAATCGCAACCCTCCTGCCACCATAGTTTTCTATTACTGACTCCCTTGCATTGTCAAACCTTTCCAACATTAGATTCTTTGACCACCACCGCTTCTAATCGTAATTCTATGTTGTCGCCAAATCAGAAATTTGCTGCTGTATGCAATTTCCAACTAGAAAATTGTACAATAATTCATTTTTTTTTAATATTAACTTTTAACCTTTAATATATATATATATATATATATATATATATAATATATAATATAGAAAATAATAATAATACATAAAATATCAAAGACGTAGGTCAATATAGATTGAAAAGCATTGCTGGTTACCTGAACGGTGACAAGGAGCAAATTCAACAAGAGATTGGAGGTATTCGAGAAGAAAATTAACTATAATGATGAAAGATATGTGGAGATACAAATGAAACAAAAGGAGTTAGAATATCAACTCAACAAAAATTATGACACTATTCAAAAGGATCAATAAAACCTACAAAACTTGGTGAACTAGAACCAATTAGAAATGACTAATAATCAAAATAAAGTAATGATTTCCATAATCCAACTCATGCAATCAAGGAATGCACAACTACCAACAAGACTCTTCAAATATGTCATACCTGCAAATCCTGCATTACACTCCTAAGTTTCCACATTCATTTGCTATACCAAATCAACAAATTAGTATAATGAATCCTCAAAATATGATGTTTCCTAGCTAGTTTCCACCATACCCCAACCAAACTATTACCACATGTTAGCATTCTATAATTTTCCTAGGCCGAGGAAGAAAACTACAAAGGTAATCACAAACCACTTGTAAAGCTGAGATCTAGCCCTTCCAACTTCAGAGAGGGCTTTCTTTGTCTAATTTATATTTCTGTTTTTAAGATCTTAGGCCAACTATTAAAATTTGAGGTGTGTTTTTCAAAAGTTTGGTTGAGAGATTCTGGAAAAGTCCAATTGTCATGGAGTCATAAATTTTTGAGTAATCAATAACAAAAATGATAGAGTAGTTGTAACAGGGAAGGGTAGGCAAACTCATGGATCGTAAAGAGTGCTTGTGGTGTGAAAAATATGAATGATATTTAAGTTCAATTGAATATAGAGCATACATAGATGAATTCTATACTTCATATTAGAAAAAAAAAATTGATATTGTTAACAAGCCAAAGCAGAGTACACTTGAGAAAATTCAACCCTTAATCTTATTGCAACAATAAGGAGGGAAAAAACATAAGGAAACTGAGAAAAAGAAACAATTTTACATGAAAGAACACATCACCAATTGCTTGACATGGGAATCTTGGAACAATCTTTCTCAGTATTTATGTAAATTGATCACTTTGAGTATAATCCATGACTTACATTAATGCAAAGCTCCTTTCTTCATACATAATCCAATCCTTAATAGGTCTTATTACAAAATATTTATGGATTTCCTATTGAACTAACTTCAGATTCCAAAAATGGATAGATTACAAAATAATATCTAACAATTTTTGGAAAAGATCTGAACAATAAACTAAAGATACAAACAATCACTAGAAAACTACAAGAAATTTGGAACTGTTGGAAAATATTCATCGTTCAAATCTAGAAATTGGTTCATTAATGTTGATCCTCTGCCTTGGAATCTAGAGCGGTTGAAGTTGTTTTAACAAAACCTGTTAGCTACTCATTCAAACTTGATTAACTCTGCCACTTGTATCAACTAGCTGTCCATTTGATTGCTATTTATGAGTAAAAATATGAAAATAATTGCATGCCTGTTTATATTTTCCACCTAGTTGATTAATGAAATATTTGTATTTTTAAACCAAACTTATGTGTTGACCTTTTTGCCCACAGTCTTTTCCTTCATCATCTTTTAAATACTTCATCATTATCCCAAAATATTTGGGAAGAAAATATTCTGAATAATATTTCCAAATATTTTGAATAATATTTCCAAATATTTTGCTTAAAACCATGTCTTGTTTTGCCATGGTTGGTAAAGTATCTTTTACTTTCCCCTTTTAATCATGTAAAATATTTGGATAAGTATTTATCCAAATTTATGTTTTGTGCATTCCTCCTCTTTATACCTTAGCAAAAACCATATCTCTCTTCTCTGTAAACTCCTTTCATAAATATATCACCTTAAAAGTATCCTTTCCTTTATCATAAGATTTCTTACATACTTTGTAGAACTTCTCGACATATTTCATAAGATTTAAATTGATATGAATAATGGTTTTAGGGTGGAAGGGGGTAGGGGGTAGTTCGAAATGAACAAGAAAATGATAGTTGTAAAGTGAAACAACCTTTTTTAGAGAAGGGGGTAAGTTAAAAGTCGAATAGGCAACCCCCCGAAATCCATCTATAACATTGATCTGATTTATTCACAAATCTCGAGGCATGGAAGTTTAATGTATGAAGTGCGGGGTAAGGTCATAAATTAGTTTTGACTTTTCGATTTTGACTTGTGACTGACGTATTTAGCATGAAATTAATTGTGGTTCCTATAGTGTAGAGATTGGGTTGATTGTTATTTTTAATTAAGTTTAATATTTAAAATAAATAATTTGATAAAAATATATAATTATATATGTTTTATAAAATTAAATCTCATTTAAAATAAAAATTATTAAAAATAACTTTAGAGACATTTCATATTTTAGCAATGGCAAGGGTTATTGACAATTGACTCATGACACCTAAATGATGAACCCTTAGGGACCTTTGTACAAAGAAACTTTAGACCATAAGACTTGGTGGATTTATAGGGTAAACGTTACCAGTATATTCCCAAAATAAATAAATGGAAATACAAACTTTGATTACCTATATTATAGGACCCTAACATTGGCTCTAATGGGGATGTCATCCTCCCTGTGAGGTGCTAAGAACACCATGGACTAGTAGCCTAATCCATTGGGCTGATCCCAAACCTGAAAAATGCTTTTCCCTAAAACCAATGCAAGTAAAACCTAACTAGTAATCTATTCCAATCCTCAAAGTGAACCAAATCCATTCTTCAAATTATAATCTGAACTGTACAATGAAAATTGAAAGCTTTGCTACAAACTGAAGTTTAAAAAATACAACTAAAAAAAATGTTCAGAATGTTGAGCTTATTCACATTCATACCTACTTTAGGATGCTTATACACCTAGAAAATTAAGTAATAGAACAATTCAAAAATAACCAATCAAGTAGTTGCATGATTGATGTGATTCCCAGACTATGTTTCAACAAAATGGAAACTGGAAAATGTAAGTGCAATGACTACTGATTATAGACGTTTCTTCCACAACAGAAACATAATTGGAACTCTGTAATGAACAATTCCTCCATATAGACAACTATAGGATCAAAGAAAATAAATTTCATTTGTCGATAATCAAGAAGTTCTGTAATTTGTTTGGCAAAATGAGACTGCTCATATGTGTTGTTTAAATTAGACCATGGTTTTAGCTGTAAAAGGTCTTCAAAAAATGTTTTTGATCTTGAAAATTGTAAGACTAAAGTCGAACATTTAAGATCTAAATGTCCTTTTCAAGCTTATCAGAAAACTCTTCTAAAATTTAGCTTTAGCTTTAGAGCTACATTTCCATGTCATCAAATAAAGAAGCAATAAATTGGAGAAATCCTCCTCTATTTGATCATCATCACAAATATCCCAGTATTCTTTGAAACCTTCAATAGAAATAGGGTTTTTCACATGCCCTGTCATTTAGATTAGGCAATTCAATATCTGAATTCTTTGGATAGTGGAGTCTCCATGAGTGTTTATGCAATATGGATTATTTGACAATGGAGTCGCCAGGTGAATGGTTCAACCTTCATATGTATCTGACTGCTGTCCACCATCAACAGTCAAATCTGAGAATTGATAGTCTTTCCTGGGGAAGATGTAAACTTTTGGTCCCCAGTATGGTCGTCAAATGTTAGCACCCTGTAATTTTCCTAGGTTGTGGAAGAAAACTACAAAGGTAACCACAAACCACTTGTAAAGTTGGGATTTTTAATTTCTAGCTTTAGAGAGGCTCTCTCTGTCTGATTTATATTTATTTTTTAATATCTTAGGCTAGCTATTAAAATTTGAGGTGGGTTTTTCAAAAATTTGGTTGAAAGATGCTAGAAAAGTCCATTGGGCATGGATTCATAAAATTTCGAGTAATCAATAACAAAAATGATAGAGTAGTTGTAACAAGACAGGGTAGGAAAACTCCTAGATCTTAAAGAGTGCTTGTGGTGTGAAAAATATGAATGATATTTAAGTTCAATTAAATATAGATCACACACAGATGAATTCTATACTTAATATCAGAAAGAAAACATTGATATTGTTACTAAGCCAGAGAATAGTTACTTAAGAAAATTCGGCCCTTAATATTCATGCAACAATAAGGAGGGAAAAAACATATGGAAACTGAGAAAAATAAACAATTTTACATGAAGGAACACATCACCAATTGCTTGACACGGGAATCTTGGAACAAACTTTCTCTGCATTTCTGTAAATTGATCACTTTGAGTACAATTCATGACTTACATTAATGTAAAGCTCCTTTTTTCATACATAATCCAACCCTTACTAAGTCTTATTACAAAATATTTATAGATTTCCTATTTAACTAACTTCAAATTCCAGAAAGGAATTTATTACAAAATAGTATCTAAAAATTTCTGGAAAAAAATCTAAACAATAAACTAAGGATAAAAACAATCACTGAAAAACTACAGGAACTTTGGAATTGTTGGAAAATCTTCAACCTTCAAATCTGGAAATTAGTTCATTAATGCTGATCCTCTGCCTTGGAATCTGGAGAGGTTGAAGTTGTTTTCACAAAACCTATTACCTTCCCTTTTAAACCTGATTAACTTGGCCACTTGTATCAACTAGATGTCCCTTTGACTGCTATTTCTGAGTCAAAAATTTGAAAATAATTGCATGCTTGTTTATGTTTTCCGCCTAGTTGATCAATGAATTATTTGTATTTTTAAAGCAAACTTATGTGTTGACCTTTTTTCCCATAGTATTTGCGTTCATCATCCTTTAAATACTTCATCATTGTCGCAAAATATTTGAGAAGAAAATATTTTCAATAATATTTTCAATAATATTTCCAAATATTTTTCTTAAACCTGTAAATGAATTCCATAAATAAAATCTCAAAATATTTCTTTAAATGATTTTATAAACCATCCTCTTATTTTTAAATCCCATGTCTTGTTTTTTAAATCCATGTCTTCATTCCCTATATTTATATAACGATGAATAAATGTGATTCATAAACATATTTTTATAAAAACCATCCACTCATTTCTTTCCCATAGATTTTAAAAACCATATCTTCTTTTGCTATGGTTGGTAAAATATCTTTTACTTTCCCCTTTTACTCTCGTAAAATATTTGGATAAGTATTTATCCAAATTTGTGTTCCATGCATTTCTCCTCTTTATACCTTAGCAAAAATGTAAAATTTCATTTTTACTCAACCTCCTTTTAATTTCACTTGTAAACTCATTTCATAAATATATCACTCAACCTCCTTTTAATTTCACTTGTAAACTCATTTCATAATATATATCACCGTAAAAGTCTCATTTCATAATAATGGTTTTCGGGGGAAAGTTGAATATGCAAACCCCTCGAAATGGAAGTTTAATGTATGAAGTGCAGGGTGGGGTCATAAATTAATTTTGAGTAGTCGGTTTTGACTTATGACTGATGTATTTAGCATGAAATTAAATGTGGTTTTTATATTTTAGAGATTGGGATGATATTTTTATTTTTTTAATTAAGTTTAATATTTCAAATAAATGCGGATTTATTTGGTGCTTCTTAAACTTATCACCAAAAATATCACTTGTTTCTATCACAAGGATAATTGAACCATAAACATTAGTATTAAAATGACAGATCAAAAAGTTAATGTAATGGTCATGAATAGAAACTTAGTACGACATGAACTAAGCAAAAACAATGAATCTTTTTGTATATTAGATTCCCAATATGAAGGTCGTGGTATCAAATGGAATGAATATTGAAAACGCGGGGAAGTACTACAAGGTTAAACTGCAAATTCAAAACTACAATTTAGAGTCTTAGTTTTACACTCAATACACTGGATGAGTAGATGTAGTCTTAGGAATACAATGGATACAATGATTAGGAGTTTATTCTACCAAACATAAAGATAAATTTATTAAATATTAAGATGTCAACATTATTGTCATTGATGGCCCAAACAAAGAGTGTCGTCTACCATTAATTATGCTCCATTCCATTACACTAATCAAGGACTATTGTAATAATATTACAAGAAGAACTAATACATAGGGATTGTTGCAATAATTTTACAAGAAGGAATGCTACTATACTATTAAGAATCCTCAAGTTCCCTACCTTTTTGGATGTTTATATTGCTAAAATAATCCTCAAGTTCCCTATTCTGTTCACTGTTTGTAGTGTTGAAAAAATATTGAAGCATCCTATTATATGGAATTTGCATCTACGAATAAACATATTTTCCCTAGGTGGGTGACTACACCTAGAACAAGAGAAAGAAAATAGTTTGGCCTTTTCTTATATAATATAGATGAGATGGAGGAACTTACTTGTTTCCTTTCACTTCCTTGATCTCTTTTGAATCACTCTCGTCGCTTCCACTTGAACTAAATCTGCTCAATAGGTACATGCATCAAGAGAAAAAGAAAGAAGAAACAATCAAAGCATACATGATCTATCTACTATAAAACAATGGAATCGAAGACATTGAAACACATAATCATCATAGATATGAACAATCATATGAGAAAAGGAATAAGCTCTTTATTAATGTAGAAGGAAGAGTATCACCAAATATAGTTCAATCCCGTGCCACTCCTCCAACTTCAATTCAACCCTCGCCACATCAAAAGCACAACACTCTAGAAGCATAACATTGCTTAACATAAACTCAATTCTCAAACCAACATATTTTCCTTACAAACTTCAGATTCTAGCCCCCTTGATCACTATGATGAGTGCTCAATTTATAGGAAATGGAGGTGGTTTTGTCATAAATGAGGGTATTGAATGGCCTTCCAAACTTGGATTTAGTTTCCATGGAGCAAGGGATGAGAGGATAGGAGGTTAATGGGTGCTTAGCATATCTAATTTCGAGCTCATATAAGGGGATAAGAGATGGGAACCTTCTAGAATCATCTAGAATAAAGGAATGTTCCCAAAGCCCTACGCAAATTTTGCTCAATCTCACCCAACACAGGTCAAAGAGGGCCCAAGTGCACTGCAATGGAAGCCACAGTTTGGCTGCTTGCTCTGCAGCGAATTATCTCAAGGCATAGGCTACACTGGTGTCCCAAGGAGGCATTTCAGGAAGGCTTTAGGCCATGAAACTTTCATAGAAGGAGGAATTCAATGAGTTGACTTCTCTATGGCATGTAACAACTGGAGTAGGGTTTGATGAGACCTAAAAGTACTAATCTAAATGACAGGGGTGATGTGCCCAAATATACTTGTAATAGTATCCCCCCTAAAGCATGAAGTCAAAAATTATAATGTCGAGTGATATGCTTTACAATGTGATGGAGAGGAACTGAAGTCGATGGTAACCTGCATTGATTACAATACATAACATCATGATATTTTGGATTTTTTCATGAATTACTGAGGGAAGGCATACCCATAGTTAACATATAAACTTAAATAAATGTACATAGATAGTCATCTACAGATATAGACCCATGATGGGATGACCATCAATGTAAAGCCATCATACAGATAATTTACTACTCTCCTAAAATCGTAGCCCAGATGGATGAAACTAGATTCAGGGTCTTCTATCTCGTCCAATCGTTCGCTTAAGTACGAATCTAACCATGTGAATATGTGATTTAAAATCGAACATGGGAAGACATCGTCTGATTACCCGCCAATGATGTAAACCGTTAACAGACGCAAGAGAGATCATTAATAATGATAATGATTCTCAAGGTACTGCAGTACATTCTGCATGGTGTGAATAGATGTTTTGATGTCAAACACCATACAAAGTCTTTTGGTTGAAGGCCAGTGATGTCAACCTGTCGCCAGAAGTGAGAAAATTGCCATTGATGTATGCAAGCCTCAAGGTACTGAGAGGGTGTTTCTAAGTCAACTTCTTGGATAATGTGCTGATGTCTACAAGAAGTGACTTGTCGCAGGAGGGCCTTGAAGTATCTCATATCAACAACACCAAACGAGTGTAATGATTTTGGAGACGGAATGTGACTAATGACACAAGGTTCAGGAATGGCGGCCATGAAAATGAAGGTTTATGAGTATTGCAAAGGATGAGTTTTACTGAGTGACTTCTCTTGAACATATCGGTGACACTGAATGAATTGGCAGCGTTGACCCAAAACCAAAGTGATGGATGGTGTGGTAGACCATAGGTATGATAACCATTAAGCATATAACCCAACCCAAATAGTCATGGAGATGAAGTGAAAGTGTCATGTTCAAGAGCGACTTGCTACCATAAAGTGATTTATCCCTTTTACCATTTTCCATAGTCATTGCTGACCAATACCTCTTTATTTTTTAACAAGCTTGAGGAGGCTAACATATGCTTGTAGTATAATTCCACCCTTTGGGTGAATCCATCGCTATGTGATGTTTTAACGAGCCTAGCGAAGGTGAAACTCGATCTTGTTATGATGGACAAGTTTTTCGCTATTTGATGTTTTAACGAGTTTAACGACAAAGAGAACTTGGTCCTTTTCATGTTTAGAGAGTTTGAAAGGGACAAAAAGAAAACTCCACAAGTTCTTTTTCGTAAATTTGTCTCTCAAGTCTGAAAAAGCATAAAATATTACAAGAGAGAACCTATTGACCATGTTTGATCAATGCATTCCTTTTTCGTAAATAATCTATCTCAGTTCGGAAAAGGGTTAAACATATATTGACTAGATGTCATTTCTAATCCGTTAACGAGTTGAAATGGACAAGTGCTCGGAAATTTTTTCATGTTTCGAGAGTCTGAAAAGAGATTAAAGAGGACTCCAGGGGGGTTCCTTTTTCGATGTTTAACAGAGCTCGAAAAAGAGATAAAATTATGCTTTGTTGTCAAAAGTGAAATTCATGATCGTGCATGTCAAATTCACTATATCAGCTATAAATCTGTTCAAAGAAACACCAAATGGATTAAACATACCTATTTCATTGGTAAAAATGGGTACAAAACTATAGTTTATTCATGAAATAACTATAAAACAAGAATTTACGAAGTCGTTTTCACCATTTGATATTTACCATTCAGTTTTGTGCTCTGAACCATTTTTTACCTTGAAATTTAATAGATGATTGCGAGAGATTCTGTGGATCATTTTTTGTGCCATGAGGACTAGGTAGGAGATCTACCATTTTCTTCCCTTTAAGTGCATTCTTTTATAGTTTTAGGGAAGTTGTTTTAGGTTTTTGGGGTCCCTAGGGTAAACATACTTCGCCCTGGGATCAACGCAGCCTATCACATTGAAAACTACGCCGCAGTGCACCCAAATAGAAGGGTACCTGCATTGCAACGTAATGTCTCTAGGCCTAGACTGCACTGGGCGCAGTTGATGAATTTGTTTTTCCTGCTTTACCCAAAAATGCTTCAATTTTTTGCATGAAATGGATCCTAACTAAGCTTATGGTTTGATTGCAGGCTTTGATCAAATCAGAATGACTATTACTTGGCAAGAAAGAGAGGATGAAGAACAGGATATGGTTTCCCTTAATGATCCGGTACAGTTGAGGCCCTCAGAGACTGTGGGTTACTCAAATACTTCAGGTTGTCTGGGATGAGGCAACAACTAGAACTATTGTAGTTCCTAGTTCATTCATGGGATCCAACGGATCAGGCTTTTCACATAGGAGGAAAAGTGCTTCCTATATTAATCGATGATGTTTACTTCCTTACACGGTTGTCGAGACGTGGTGTCCCCATATCTCTTTCAGGTTCTGCCCATGGGGGTGAATCAATGAGGGACTACATTTGATAGTTATGTAGGGTAGGTACACAACCTGGCAAGGATGGGAAGATCACCATCATGGATGTTCATGATTTTCCTTTGTGAACAATCTTTTTCACTATTGCAAAGTTGGTAGGTAGTGTGACACTTCATCTGGCGAACAAATCATATATGCAGTTTTCACTTGAGTGCCTTGAGCCAACTACATTCAACTGATGTGAAGAAGTTCTCTCTTTGATGAAAGAGTAGTAAGATGAAGAATTTTAGCTATGGTTCGATCTTGATTGCCTTTACCTTAGAGATAATTCCATTAATGCAACCTCAGTATGCGACACTGATTTTGACTGGTCCTAGAGATCCACGGATGCAGAGATGGGTTGAGTTGATGGCTTGACATGCTGGTCAATCATCAATCTCATTTCCTCCTACATTCTTTAATTAGTTCAGTTGAAAAAACCTTGTCATTAAGGATCATCCATATGTGGGGATGGACTTTCGTGGAGATCTAGATTTGAGGTTACTAGTGGGTGCCCAGTGGGGTGCTATAGGTAAATTGTTTTTTACCAAATGTTTTTAATTTTTAAGTTTCTACATGTTTTTGTGTTTTTAATGTTTCCAAGACTAAACTAAAAATGTACTCATGCATGCAGATGTTGGTACTTTTCAACCTATGGGTCATCAATAGGAGGCGAGTGAGCTAGCACGAAGAAATGTCAGAAGAGAAGTTCTCCAGGATTTGTATTTGGTTGAGACACTGGAAGAGTTGCAGGATCATATAAAGGGGTTGAATCTTAGTATTCCATATATCTGGATCAAGGAGTTACCGATGAGGTTGGAGCGCCATACTATTGGTGTACCTAGCCATTGGATGAGGCTATTACACATGATAGCTCAGGCTGTGACTTGTTATCATGAGCATCATTAGGTCTACTTAGGATGTTTTTATTTATGCATTTTGAGTTTCAAGGTCAGATGACCAACATGTCTTGGACACAAATTTTGTAAAAAAATTTAAAACATCTATCTATTTTTCTTTTAGTGTTTTTATATATGATTATGTGTGATCCTATTCAACTCTTGATGTGAATTGAAAAATTTATTTTTACATGTGTCACAAATGTTTGTTTAACACATAGTTCGCTAGTGAATCAGTCAATGTGTTAAAGTTCCTAGAAATGTGTTGATATTGCATGTAATAAAAATGTCTTTCCAAGATACGAACTCTGAGGAACATATGATAAATTGTTGGATTTCAAATGGAATAAACATTTGTTAGTTGTAGTACGACAAGTTATGAGTCCAGCCTAATGATGATTCGGTGAATGTTAATCGAAATGGCATCAGAGAGGAGTATGATCAACACGCTATACTAAATGATATTGTTCATAGAATGACCAATACAAATCCCTTGAAAACTCACTAACTTGCCACTTGGAGAAAATATGGCCCATGCTGTAGAAGATAGGTCTGCATACTATGACTAGCACCATCGGCATAACCAATAAATGGTTCCAAAGATTATACATTTGCAACAAATGCAAAGCAGATTACTTAACCACATAAAAAACTATAAAAGTCACACTAACACACACATGCAATCAAAGTATATATACAGTGCTTATTACTACGCAAAACCAAGCATAGTAACATTTCAAATACAACCCATTACGGGGCTACGACAATGGAATTCCATCATAATCAACTAACTCATAAGCACCTTTTGCCAAAACACGCTTGACAATGTAGGGGCCCATCCATAATGGTTCAAATTTCCTTACTCCTAGTTTATCAGCTTCCTGATCATAAAGCAAGACCAGGTCTCCTTCTGAGAAAATGTGAGGCTTGACATTTCAGTCATATTGTGCCTTTATCCGTTTCTTATGTGCTTCGTTAGCCAATGAAGCTTCATGATGAGGTTCATCTAGATGGATGATCTCTAAGAAACGTGCTTCTTCTTCAGAAGTGTCAGGTAACAGGTCAGTCGCGAGTTTTAATGGTGAAATTTCACATTATATAGGCAAGATTGCCTCTAGACCATACACCAATTGAAAGGGTGTGAATCCAGTTGTATTTCTCACTGAGGTTTGGTAAGTCCACAAAGCCGAGTATAGGATTAAATTCCAGTTTTGTTTATGAACTCCTATCATCTGTTGGAGCATTTGCTAGGGATTTTGTTGATGGCCTAAACTTTTCCATTAGCTTGCGCATAATAAGGAGTAGAACTATCATGTGAAAGTCCTAACTTGGTAGTCAATTCAATTATCATATGGTTGCGTGAATACGACCCATGATCTGTAACTATAGCTTGTGGCACACCAAACCGTGCAACCACATGGTTGAAGAAACAAAGAGCAACCATCTCACCACTATTGTTTAATGTAGGCATGGCCTCGACACATTTCGTAAAATAGTCCACGACGACAATTATATACCCATGCCCCCCAACCAAGGTAGGGTTACATGTCATAAAATCGATGACCCATTTTGCAAATGGTCCAACAACAATGATAGGATACAATGCTGCAGGTGGTAATCGTGTTTTGCGGTCAAAAATATGAGATGCATGACAAATTCTGATAGTAATAATGCAATCATTGAATATAGTTTGCTAGACGTAACCAGAACAGAGAATCTTCTGTGTGGTAGCATAACCGAATAAATGTCCACCACAAGCAATAGAATGATAATCATTCAAAACTTTCTTAGCTTCGTCATGAGTGAGGCACCTTCATAAAATTGTATCGATACCATGACGGTAATGAGTGTCGCTAATGATCAGATAATCTTTGGCTTGGTAACAAATATGTCACTGTTGTGAGTGAGAGGTATCAGGATGAAAATTTTGGGTTTGGAGATAGATCAATATATATCCCTACCACGGGTCAGATGATGAAATTAGGAACAGAGACTAATCTAGAATTGATGGTTCCGTTGTTGAATCAATATCAGTATAGGGAAGGTCGCAAAGAAGCTCGACAAAGACTAGAGATTTCTTTGATTTGGATTTGATGAATTACAAATCAAACTGTTGCAAAATGATGATCCATTTTGAATATTTACCCCTCAACAATTGATGTGACAAAATGTATGTCATAGGGTTGCAATTTGAAATGACAGTGGTCCTTTGGAGCCGGATATAGTGGCGAAATCTCTGTACAGCTTGAATAGTAGCCACAACTAACTTTTCGACATAAGAGTACTTAACTTCCATATCATTGAGATTGCAACTCAAATAATAGATCAGATGTTCAGTCCCATCTTCTTCTTGGACTAAAACCATAACAATGGTTGTATCTGTAGTGACGAGATAAATGAAATAGTCGTTTTGATAATTTGGGGCATACATTAATGATGCTGGAATCAAGTTATATTTGAGAGCATCAAAGGAAGTTTGTGCAACTTGATCCCAATGGAAGGGTATCCCCTTTTTCAAAAGACGAGTAAAAGATTTATCCATTTCAGCGTAGTTGGGAATGAACCTCCTTAGAAAGTTAGCCTTCCATTGGAGTCTCTGTGACTGCAGTAAATTGGAAGGTGGAGGAAGATCAAGAATTTCCTTAACCTTCAAAGGGTCAAGTCGAATTCCTTCTTTAAACACTATGAAACCAAGAAAATGACCAGAACCAACACAAAACACACATTTATGTGGATTGAGTCGAATTTTGTAGTGTCGACATCGTAGGAATATAGCTCTCAGATGTTGTGGGTGATCAACCTATTTCCGTGAATGCATAGGTAAATCGTATAGATAGGGTTGAACAATGTGTTTGATGTCATGGAAGGCATAATTCATTTCCCTTTGGAAAGTTTCCCCAACATTCTTCAAACCAAAAGGGAGTTTCCTATATGCGAATGCACCCCAGGAAAAAATAAAAGCAATTTTATATTGGTCTTCTGGGCGGATATTGATCTGATTATAGCTGGAAAAGCCATCCATAAATGAGAATATTTCACATCCAACACAATCATCAATTATTTGGTTGATAAAGGGAGTGGGATAGTTGTCTTTTGGAGAAGCATTATTAACATCCCCATAATCAACACATAGTCGTATTGTTCCTTGTTTCTTCATGACACGAACAAGATTGGAAACCCAATCGCTAAGAGGAACAAGGTAAATGAAACCAACATGAAAAAGTTTTTCAGTTTCTACTTTTATGGTAGCAACCTTCTTTGGATGAACAGGACAAAGGTGTTTTCATACTGGTTTGACATCAGGATACATTTTAATTTCATGTTCAACCATACTAGAATCAATTCCTGGCATTTCCTCATATGACCAGGAAAATAAGTAGCGAAATTCATGGAAAAGAGCACGGTAAGTTTCAAGTTATGAAGGAGAACAAGATTTGCCAACATGGATGTTCTCTACAATTCTAGGTTTGGTCAAAATGTCGATAGAAATGGTTTCTTCGATATTTGAAAAATTTCGTTCGAAATCGATTAAGTCTATAAAAATAGGATTTGAAAGGAAATCAATAATTGAAAGGTGATTTGGTTCATTTGAAACATCTTCTATGTGATCTCGAAGATGGGGTCGATGATGATAATCTTCCCATGGTCCTTCTTCTGTCATCATTGATTGAATGATTCCTTCATTCGTAGAAAATTTAAGTGAAAAAGGATCAAAGGAAGTACCATATTCTAACGAACGATCAACCCATACAATTGGTGATAATGGATTTGGGTTTGCTGCACAAGCCAAAAATATTGATTTCTATGCTAGCTCAATGGGGCTTAACGACATGATTTCATTACTCATATCATCTTCAGAATTATTGGGAATCTTCCATGAATTAGATGAAGTGGAAGATATCATGTTGCAAGTCTCAACTTTTTCCACTTCTGCCATTTGTGATGGTGACGGTAGCAAAAAAGTACCCATTAGGGAAGGATATTTAAAGAGACCTACTCCAAAATTTTGAAGAGATATCGAGGGTCTAAGAACTAGCGGAATGCTTCCAGTAGCCTGTGAACTATAGGAAAAGAAGCCTAGTTGATCATTTACTGTGATTTCGCCTTTATGAGGGAAAGCGATCATATGAAAGTATGTTGAAACCACAATAGCCATAGCATAAACCCAAGGTCTTTCTAGAAAAATGTTGTAGTCAAGGGGTCTGTCAATGACCTCAACTTCAACAGTTACAGTTTTTCCCCCTAGTTCTATTTGCAGGTTACTTAAAATTCCACAGGGTGTATATGTGTGACCATCAAAAGTTTTTAAAGTTGTAGGTGACCATGACAAAGGCAGGGAGTCAAGTGTTTTCCAGCAACTCATCGACGTGATATAAGTATATGCACCCTCATCAACGATGGTTCAGTGAATGAGTTTATTCAAAGTCTTTACTTGGATTAGGAAATCTAATTGAGCTAGTAATTGCGGCATATATCCCGCATGGTTAAAAACCATAATATTAGAATCCATTGGATCAATTCCACTAATTGCTGGCAATAAAGCCTGCTTTTGGGAGGGACAGTTTTGAAGCACCTCAAGCGTCGACATAACAAAAGGTGACTGAGCCAGATCTTCTACTATGTTATATTTTTGCACTGCTCAAGCTCAAGGGATGAACGTAGACTTATGTACAACTCCTTTAGGTAGTTTTATTGTTAAATCTAGTGAAATAATTGGTGGAATAGGATCAGATGAATTCGAAGTTGAAGGATTTTGTTGACTTGAAGCCTGGTTATTCAATGACGATGATGGATTACCATAATATTTACTTCGTGTAGACACCAAAACATCAATTTTAGGCTTAGAGGAGGATAGCATAAGCACTTGTGAAGTGGAAGCATGATCTGAAGCAACCAAATGAGTCTATGGATTCGAAAAAGGATTTGTCAATACCGTAGATGCACTAGAAGTCTTAAGAAGTTTCGAGACTTTAGAGCGGTGAGGACAATCTCTCGTAAAATGATCCTCATTATAGATCAAACATGGATAACAACGTTTCCTAGTCGGAGAAGAGGAATCAGATGATTTATCTTGAGGGGGAGGATTTTGTTTATTTTTAGCTTTCCCCTTCTTCTTGCTTCTAGGTTTCTTTTCATTCTTTCCTTTGTCAGGTGACACAACATTTATTTCGGAAGTAGGACTATTATTAGATGCAATAGAAGTTTTATTAGAAATAGAAAGTGTTTGACCAGATGGTCTACCTGTTGTTTGTGTGCTCAAAGAACTAATCACACCGTCATTGGAATGAGAGTCCTTACTCGATTGGGGTGGAGGAACAATAAAAGCTAGTCTGGGTGCATTTGGAATTTTATCATTGTACATTCTAGACTAGGTTTAAATCAAGTCTAAGCATTGGGCACGAGAAATTACTTGCTCTTCAGTGACAACTCCTCCTTTAGCCACATCCTTGGTGATAGATGGAAATAAGGATTTTATAAACCACTCAGCTAAAAGATGATCGGGAACATAAGTTTTTACCATTCGACGATGACGACACCACTCATGAATATGATCAGAGATGTGAGTAGAAGTAGTCTGTTTAAAGTTGGTCAATAGTTACATTCCAGTTTCATATCGTATGGGTAACTATAAGTGGGTTAAAAACATGGTAGCTAAGGATGTAAAGTTATCAAAGGAAGCTCATGGTAACTCAATATACCACTTTGCAGCTGGACCAGTAAGTGTTCGCTGGAAAAGACATAGTTTAACTAAATCGTCATTCAGGGAGTTTGATGAACACCATAAATGAAAAGTCATAACATGGTTGGACGGGTCTTCTCTAGGGTTTCCATTGAATTTCGGAATATCAGAAGGCAATTTATGAGGAATCACTAGCCACCAAGGTGAATAACTAGTTTTAGATCTGGTAATTCAATTGGTGCAACAAAAGGCAACTGTATATTGAGGTTAGGTTGAGCATAACTAGGGTAAGATGGAATTTCCTGGGAAATAGGCCTTTGCATACTAGCATAAGGCATCTGCTACTAGTAACCTTGGTAGGGATAAGTTTGTTGAGAAAATCTGGTATAAGGTGGTTGTTGAGAACCAAGATAAATTTGTTGTTGTCCAAACCCAGTGTAGGCTTGTTGACCAGGACCTGGGTAAACATGTTGTTGACCAAAGCCAACATAGGCTCGTTGACCAAGTCCAGGATAAGTTTGGTATTGTTGGATTTGATGATGCTAATATTGTGGTTTCCATGGTTGTTGATTTAACGGTTGTTTACCACTAATGTAAGTTTTACCAATTTGTGAATATACTAAGCCTATGTAAGCTTGAGTCATTCCAGTAAATGGTAAACTAGCCTGAGGTTGTTGAATTCCAGGCACAAATGGTTGTTGTAAAACGACCTGAGAAGATTGAATCTGTAAATCTGAAACTTGGGGGTTTGAGGTTGAAGGACCGACTTGCAAAGGTTGAGATTCAAATAACCGAGCTTGCGACTTTTTTAAAGTCATAATTACAGGCGTAGTAGGTATGGGTGAGACAGATTGCATTGGTTGCGATGGATACACAAGCCTTGGTTAAACGGGCATTGTTGGCTTCCACTGACAAATAGTCATTCCAGGCTAACCTTAAGATGATGACATACTTCCATATGGTTGGCCCCCAGAAAATGGAGGATAAGGAGATTGTGCATATTGTTCTCCATATCGGGATAATCCAGTGTAAATCGGATACATTGGACGGTAACCAAATCAACTAGATTGATATTGACGTGATGGATAAAGCTGTTCAGTATTTGTTAGTGAAGAACAAGGTAAAATTCATGTTGAGGACATGGGTGAAGACTATGGACTAGAAGAAACACCTGAGTGGGTTCTAGATAAAGATTGGTAACCCGGTGGGATAGACAGAACACCATACAAATGTGACTCAGGTGTTGTGGTAAACATTGAAGAAGCAGTGACATAAGATTTTGTTGCAACTGTAACAGATGGTACAGTCTGGGATGTTGATTCTACCATAGTCAAATGTACTATTAAATGTCCTAACGAATCAACGAGAGTCTGAAAGTAATCAGGATGAA
Organism: Pinus taeda; assembly: GCA_000404065.3. Taxonomy (NCBI): domain Eukaryota; kingdom Viridiplantae; phylum Streptophyta; class Pinopsida; order Pinales; family Pinaceae; genus Pinus; species Pinus taeda. The sequence continues at coordinate 39,845 of APFE030390548.1, read as the reverse complement.
AAGGAGTATTAAAATGAGGAGTATGAGGATAAAGATAAAGTCCAGGTCCAAAGCAAACTAGAGTTATGGGTGTTTCTTCCTCAGGTTCCTCTTCAGTCGAAATCAAACTAGGTGGAAGGATTTCACCGTTAGGTCCGTAATAGATTTCCGATATTTATTCTTGTGGTAAAGGGGAAGACTCAATAGTTACAGATGTCTGAGGATAAACCGATCGATTTTCTTTCGGTATGGTAACAAATTTTGATTGCTCAACTTTAAGATACAATTGTTCTGGTAAAAGAACAACGGGCTTAGGTTGGGCTTCTTGAACAACTTCTGGTTCGGAAGTAACTTCTAATTGAACAGTGATAGGTTCAAGATCAACTTCTGGTTGAACAAATTCAGGTTCAGAAGTAATTTCTTGTTGAACAACTTTGGGTTGAGAATCAAATTCTTGTTGGACAACTTGGGTTATCATTTCATTAGGTTCAATTTTAATGTCCTTAGGTGATTGTGGAGATTCTACTTTAGTAACAGATGTACCGATAATTATAGGAGTAACTAGAGTCATAATACTTACTAGTATAGGTGATTCTGGTAATTCAGATGAAGAAACATAAGTTTGTGATGTACTGGATTCAGTCAAACGAAACTGCCTTTTTCGGCTAGGTGTAGCTTCAAGGGGTAAAGGCGGTTTACTCGTTGTCCTCCGCGAACGAAGAGGTAAGGGTTGATGTTCCTCCACAGTTGCTGATTGATTTTATTATAAAAAGAAATAAACAAAAAGAGGGTAATTTAGGCAAAAGAATTACAAAGAAACTGTGAACTACAATATACTACCTCAGTAAACCAAGGACTTAACATTGTTGGGTTGTGTTGTATTCTTTCCACAACTAGCCCATGTAGTTGACTGGGGGGTTAGATGGGGGGCGGAGCCCCCCCTTCATTGCGCTAATTGTGTAGTTGGGGGGGGGGGGTTACAGGGGGTTTGAAGTGTACTGGTAACCCCACTTTATGGGGTTTGGGGTAGCGCCCTTGAAAATTTTGGTTTTAGACCCTATGTTAGGTTGGGCGGATCCACCTATGGTTTTGTGCATGATTTTTGCACATGTTTTTTGGATGTGATGGTTTTCGGTCCATGGTATTGGACGCGATGGTTTTCGGTCCACGGTATTGGATGCTTCAACATGTATAAATATGTATTATAACATTGAAAGGAACATAATGAAAAATCAAGCTGGTAGTCCCAGTTTTGGGATCCAGGGGAAAATCTTTTTGTATATGTGTTTTATGTGTTATGCTCTCACATTGTTTATTTTTTTGTGTTTTAGAATTCGTATACAGGTAATTTCTGTACAGGGTTAAAACATACAAATATACGTGCATGAAATATCCTCTAATGTTGTGTTCAGTGTATCACAGTGTACAAGGCGGTTGACTTGGTTACCTAAGGATGGATAGAAACCTAATGTAGTCCTCCCATATATACCCAAAAGTATGTGGAGGCCCAATCCGTGTTAGCGCTATCTAATGCGAAATCACACAGTGAGAGCATTCCTTTATACTTTTCGTACTATAACACTACCCTATATACCCGAAGGTATGTGGATGAGCTATGATATACTTATATACATGGAATGAGGTATCACACTCGGAATGTATCGCAGACAATTAACGACAACTGCTATGTTTTCCGATGCCAGAACACGTCTCTAGCCTAGAACCTCTAAATGTTATTCGTTAGGTTGCAATGATCCATTAGGTTAATTGAGATAACTTTTAAGTTGATCTTGATTAATATATTGTCTTTCAGGTTTACTACGTGATGTCTTTGAAATTCCTAGAATGCAACTATAATGAGAAACATTCTTTACATTTGATTTTGAACAATGAAAACCTTAACTACAAGGGATCGAGCGATAAAAATGTTTAATCAAAGAGAAAAGAGCACATCTAATTCAATTTCCCTATACTATTCCTATAATCACACACAAACCTCTAATTGCATAATGAAAGTTTTTCTTTTCAATTTCATTAATGTTTAGATGAACAAAAGGAAACTAAATGCACATACAATCATTCAATATTTTTACAAGAAACAAAGACTTTACGACAGTTCCTTTTTGAAAGAAATGAAGACTTTACTACACTTCATTTTTAGAAAAGATTAATCGAATATAAGCTAACTTTGACAATGAATTGATAATGATAAAGAAATCATTTAAGAAACACTAAAAAATCAAGGCCAAAGTAGGGCTAGGAAGAGAAATAAAAATTGATTTTAGAACCATAAGAATCATTGATCTTTCAACAAACAATAAGAGAAGCAACTTTGGAAAAATCAAACCAAAGGTGGGTTTTTCATCCTAAGAGGAATCAGTGCAGACCAAATAGGGGGACAATTCACTGCAATGCACTGTCTCTAAGGCAGGGGCTACTCTATGGTGCACTGTGTCAAGACAAACACTGCGCTGTTGCCAGAGTCAAATCAAGAGACATTCAAGCACAATTTTTGACTAAAAACACTTCAAGAAGACTGAAATAAGATCAATAAAGTCAATCAAAGTCTACTAGGGTATAATACGATGAGGGTAAGCCACCAAGAATGACAATGATTCCCCAGTATGGTCACCAATTTGTTACAAGGAATTTCCATCTACGGATAAACACATTTTCCCTAGGTGGGTGACTACATCTAGAACAACAAAAAGAAAGTAGTTTAACCTTTTCTTATAGAAGATAGATGAGATGGAGGAACTTAATTGTTGCCTTTTGCTTCCTTGATCTCTTTTGAATCTCTCTCATCACTCCAACTTGAACTAAATCCGCTCAAAAGGTACCCTCATCAAGAGAAACAGAAACAAGAAACGATCAAAGCACACATGATCTATCTACTATAAAACAATGGAATCAAAGACATTGAAACACATAATCATCACAGACATAAACAATCATATGAGAAAAGGAATAAGCTCTTTATTAATGTAGAAGGAAGAGTATCACGCAATATAGTTCGATCTTGTGCCACTCCTCCAGCTTCAGTTCAACCCTCGCCACATCAAAAGCACAACACTTCAACAACATAACATTGCTTAACATAAACTCAATCCTCAAACCAACATAATTTCCTTACAAAATTCAGACTCTGGCCCCCTTGATCACTATGATGAGTGCTCAATTTATAGGAAATGGAGGTGGTTTTGTCATAAATGAGGGTATTGAATGGCCTTCCAAACTTGGAGTTAGTTTCCATGGAGCAAGGGATGAGAGGGGAGGAGGTTAATGGATATTTAGCCTATCCTATTTTGAGCTCATAGGAGGGGATAAGAGATGGGAACCTTTTAGAATCATCTCGAATAAAGGAATATTCCCAAAACCCTATGCAAATTTCACTCAATCTCGCCCAACGCAGGTTAAAGAGGGCCTAAGTGCACTGCAGTGCAGGCCATAATGGGCCTGCCTGCTCTGTAGTACACTGTCTCAAGGCATAGGCTGTGCTGGTGTCCCAATGAGCCATTTCAGGAAGGCTTCAGGGCATGAAACTTTCATAGAAGGAGGCATTCAATGAGTTGAATTCTCCAGGGCATGTAACAACTGAATTAGGGTTTGATGAGCCCTAAAAGTACTGATCTGAATATCAAGAGTGATGTGCCCAAATAGACCTGTAACACATCCACATACATAAGCTCAAAATCACTTGTAACAATGGACAATAAGCCATGAATTGAGAACACAAAAAATAAGGCTTGAATTGAGCCCAAAATCATTATTGTGCATTTATTTAATACAAAGAGATAGTGCTTGAAATATTCTTGGAAGAATCTTTTCAAGATACAAAAATATATCATATAGGATTCTACGTAAAATATAATATTATTTGTTTAGGTCAAATTCATGAGAATTACAGGTCGGATCTCCCAACAACTTTCATGTATGTTCAAAGTGTATTGAACCAACATAAATACAATTTCATCTTGTTGGGAAATATTTTTCATTGATGTCAAAGTCTCTAGGCCTATAGGAGTTTTAAATTGAAGAGGGATATTTCATGAGGTTCTAGAATCATGAGAAAAATATAGGTACTCATGGCCGGCTGATTCATGTGTATCATTCCACAAAGGATGCATATGAAGTATCTCATTGTGCACAACCATTAAAGATAAAGTTGAGACAAATATATTGTTAAGATGAAATAAAATCCGTAAACTCCTAAATGTTTGAACACTCTGCTCCTTTAGCATAACATTAGGATACTAAGACCATTAGCTCTTTGCTATGAAATTAACATTGCGGATATCATTATCTTTATAATTCAAGTTATTTCTTTCATATTGGAAATGATTCTTTCTCACGCTTACCCAAATAGGGCACTGTCAGTGTGATATCCCTTAGCTTAATGATGTATTTGTAAATAAGTGTGCACAAGTTTATTTCTTCTTTTATTTAGTTAAGTATGCTACATGGAAACATATCAAACATTTTAATTATCAACAAATCATTACTAATAATAATTGTTTGAAAGTTGTAATTATCTTTTATTTTGTTTTGTAAATAAAAACAAAAACAGAGAAATTAATGGCCAAGTATAGATCACTAAAATAGGAAAAAGGATGCAATTGAATTATGAAAAGTTATTATTTTATCCATTAGCAAGAGCTAGGCATCTAATCTGGGTGATTAGATTTAATTATGAAATTATGATATTGGCCAATTAAATGTTTCCTAGAAGACAGGGAGTTGTCCTAAAGAGTGGAAAATAGGAACTCATTAATGAGCAGTTAACTACCTACCACCTGTTGGTGGAGTGGAGGCAGTTAATAACCACCCAAAGAGTGGTATATGGATATTATCTCTGAAATTTACTAGCATTTATCTCGCAATTTCTCAGAGTAGATTTGGCGAGATTGAAGAGAAGGAGTAAGTAATAGAAAAAAGAGAAATTGCAAGCCTAGTTCGCTCGGGGAAGCAGAAGATGTTGTGTCAATGTTGGGAGGAGCCAAACACTTGACTCTTAATTCCCTAGGAAAAATTGTTAAAGTCAATGTTTTGAACTCTTATATTTTCTTATTAACATTCAAACGAAATTTGTTTATTCATTTTCTATCTGGTTTACTATTTTGTTAGTTAAAATGAAGAGTGGAAAAGTAGAATTAATATGTTGCTAAAATTAAGCAGTGAGTATTTTTATGTTTTACCTTTGTATGATGTTAGTAAAAATAAAAATAAATTATATGACAAAATGAACTGTATCTATTTTAAAGACACAATTCGAACTTGGTAGAAGAAAATAGATATTATTGATAGAAAAATAGCTTGTATATGTTTATATACTGCAAGTGGATGTTGTATGAAAACAAACAGATTAGGTGACCGAACCCGTAGTTAAAGAAAATTAGTATAGAGTAATAATCGTAAATTATAGAGAAGACATTTAGAAGATATTTTACAAATATACAAGTTTATTTTATAAACTCGAATAAACCCAAAATATGACAAATCTCATTTTATTTATACATATATAGACACGGGCTTAACTGTATTCATGAACAATGTTGTTGAGGAAAAATTTGAAATAAAGTGTGTAGTTGTATCAAATATCCTAAGGGAGAAACAAAAAGAAAATACTAGAATCGAATGCATATGTATATATAGTTATTAACCATAATACATAACCCCCGATGTAGGGACAAGAGGGTATATATATATATATATATATATGAATTGGAGTTTAAAATTACTCCAAAGTTTTTCGTGTGTGTGAAATTCGCTTAGGAAACAATTTTTTTTTCATATTAAAATAAATGGTAAAATTGTTCAGATAAAATAATAAAATAGATCAAATAATAATATACATATATAACACGTTAAAGAGATATCTAAAACAAATGATGTTTTTTTAGAAAAATTAGACCAATCTTATAAAACAATACATAAATTTGAATGAGTAAGAACCTTGTCATAAAACAACATTTCCCTCAGTTTCGGAAATTGTATTTCCTTGAGAGATGACAGAATAAGAACTCAAAAAAAATTAATAAAAGCATATAACTCATAATCATTGTCTAATATTAATATTATAATATATATATATATATATATATATATTCACCTTTTCCTGATGAGGAGCCAAAGGGTTTGAATGGTTTTCCAACTTGGAGAAAGCACAAATCAAATATTAAAAAGAGAGACTTCCATTGTAATAGAGAGGTTTGGAGTAATTCAAATATTGAATACCTGTCACAAGCAGAGCAAATAAAAGTGTAAATGTCACGCCTGGGCATTAGTTTGTAAAATAGATAAATCTATGAAATGGAAGTTCTTTTCAAGAGTGGAAACCAAACATTACCTTATATGCTATCGAACCTTTTACAGAAAAATTCGTTGTATAGGAAAGAGAAGAATGACTGGCTAAATGGGTAAAACAAGGAACCAAACAAATATACAAGGAAGTATTCAAAGTTAGAACTAGAAAAATGAGCAATTAAATTCATGGAGAAAAAAACATTCTATTATGGTCGATAGATACTAGGGCCAAAATATATACAACTATATGGAGTGAAAATAGAGAAGGGAAAGAAACAAATTTCAATAGAACATGCTTGGTATACTCGGCTAGCTAAAAAGAAAAGGCACAAATTGGTAATAAAACCTAGTAATACCATGAATGAAATTCTGACGCACAAATAATAAACATAACATACCCTTCTTGTAGTAGTAAAACCCTATGGTTTGAAGTGGAAGATAATATTTTCTTGTAAGCCTGTTAGCTATAGAAAATATTCTGAACTTACATACGAGCCAAATAGGAACAAAGGGAATTTACAAAAAACAAAAATGAGCGTCTCTATAACAAGACACTTGAACATAGTTACCTGTTTCCTGGTCCTAGGAATGCACTGGAATAATTCACTCTTAGTTCCTCTTAGAAAACCATGTGAATACAGAGATTCACTACTTCAAGACTTAGGGAATATCCCCACATATTTGCATGAACATAAAACATTAGTGTTAGACCTGTATATATACCATTTCAATTGTAATTCATTTAAGAATTGAGGAATACAACTATTTTAAGAATCATTATTTACCTCTGAAAAGTATGTCGACCCATCTTAGGCGGAAAATATTTCCACTCAAAAAAAATAATCAAATTCCTTTACATGATAGATGGAGACAACATACCTAATGAAGGTAACCAAAATAAACCTGTTGATATGGTGCTGACAAAAATGTTGGATGTTGTTGTAAACGAGATTGAAATCCTAGTCATAGAGCAACATAATCAAATAAGGGAAAGTGAGAAAATAAATCGGCGTAACAATATCCAAACAAGGTCATTGACCAAACAAGAAAACCCTAATTTCAATATGAAGGTTGATTCAATAGAAAAATAATCTGAGTCATTGGATGGGATCAACCCAATATTATATATGTGGAAATTGGGATGATATTCCTGATTAAATATAGAACAATCTAGAAGGATGCCAATAACAAATAGAGTTCAAATTAATATTCAAACAATACCACATCTAAAAGGAAACTTTGAAACCAAAACACACACACATATATCTAGTTAACATAGTTCAAAGTCAAAAAAACTTCTTCGAGGAGAATGTATTGCATAGAATGGTGAACCATTCAAGTATTACAAATATTAAGATGGTTAATGTATTGTGGAAAATTCACGAATAAGTATCCATGTCAATGTTGTATATATATCTAATATTGTGGAATAGACCAAGCTTCGTTGTATATATATCTAATATTGTGGAATAGACTAAGGTCCTTTTTATAAAGTTCGCAAGAGAACCTTACAATACACCAAGAAAACAATGTACCACATGCATCATCCAAATGATTAGGTAAACACATCAATAATCATAGGTTGGTTGTTTGTAAAAGGACCGTAGTCCATTATTAAGATATTGTATTAGTTCACATGTGGTATTGTGGAGAAGATAAGAAATAAGAATTATGGCTTGAATTTATATATGATGAAGTTGAGTTGAGAACCATTGTATTGATAAAATTTTGTGAGTAAAAAATTATAAAAGGGCAATGGACTGTATAGTTGGTATGTGAATAAAGAAGTTCTTTTCTAGAAATTCAAGAATTGGTTCTCAATACAAACTTTCAAATACTAGTGTAAGAGATGATAAGAAAATGAATTGTATGAATAATTGTATTCATTTAACAACAGGTTATGAAATACCACATCCTTATAAGCATTACTAAGATTAAATATCGATCCATAGATTAATAACTATTAAAGGTGGAGGTTTATTGAATAGTTTACCTTAAAAAAAATTGGTATAATGAGGGTCTTTACAAGTGGTATTAGAGTTGTACTTACAACATTGGACATCCTTTGGGTCTTTAAACTAAAATAGTTGTAGCTATCATGAATATATTGCACAAAAGAACTAAAAAGATGAATGATGGTGGGAGAATTTAAAGGAAAATTTTTTGTAGGATCACTAAGGTGTGATGCAGAACATGACACTAAATTAGGAATGGTTGGGGGTGGAACCAGTAATGTAGAAAGGAAAGATTCTGAATTATTGCAAGTGATAAGGAGTTTAAGAACAAATATAGATGATATTAAGGAAAACAGGAAAGGTTGTTCAGGGATAGAGAGGAGCAAGAGGAGATCAATGGGCACCTGTTAAGGAAATTGGAAAATGAGAAAGTAAAAAAACAAATAGCAAAATATCTAGGAGTAAATCTATAAGCACCGCAAGAATAACCAACTCAATAACTTCTAGTGACAACCAAACAAATGAGTCTAGTGATAAGGAAGAACAAAAATAAAGTAGAAACACCTCTTTACCCAAGAAAATAAGATCATCGTCTCAATTATAGGGAGAGTTTAAGAAAATCAGACCTCCCAATTTTGATGGTGAACTCAAGGAAGGAGCAGAAGCGTGGCTCCTCAATATGTCCAAATACTTCGAAGTATATAATTATCCAAGTAATATTAATGAAAGTTTGGAAACTTACTAGTTGATGGGTAAGGCAACCTTATGGTGGGAAGAAAATAAGGTTGTCAAAATAATCAAAATCAAGAATTTGACTTGGAAGTCGTTCAAGAAGGAATTTAAGAATAAATACTTGACTGAGAGGTATTTTAATGAAAAATATAGGGAGCTTCATGAGATGAAGTTGGGACAACTTACTATGGATGAGTTTGTTAACAAATTCATGAGTTTATTAATATATGTTTCCTACTTGAAAGAGGAGAAGGCAAAAATCCAAATATTTTCGAGACATCTACCTTTCTCTTATAAAGAAATAATTGAGTTTTATCAACAAAAAACAATGGATGAAAAATATAAAAGCTAAATTTATGTTTTAAAAAAGAAACTTGATAAATTTAATAGCAAGAGAAAAGGTTTTAAAAGCCCACTTTTATGCAAAATTTCCAAGCAGGGAACTACAAAAAAATATAATCAACAAAAAAGTGTTGGGTAGAAAGGAGGATATGTTATAGGAAAACAAATTTCAGTGATTCAGTAAAAACACCTATTAAATGTTTAGGCTATGGTGAAAACTACCTGTGGATTGAGTGTCCACAAAATCCATTAAAGAAGAAGATAACATTAAATAATGTTTGGGAAGCATCCATTGTAAACCGTGTCGCCTGTAACATACCCAATATCAATACTATATTTGATGGGAAGCAAGTATACATCAATGAACCATGGTTGAAGTTCAAGGTAAAATCTAGGATAAAACTATCTATACTCATAAATCCCGAATCTGCATTAAGTTTTGCTTCCCCTGTTGTAGTTGAAAAGTGTAAACTTGGTAAATAAAACAATATAAGCCCTGATTAGTATAGCTTGTCACAGGAACTAAGAGAAATGTAGCTGAAATAAGTAAGGACTACACAATAAATCTGAATGGAATGCAAACTACCCTCAATCCGAACATCATACGGTTGGGATCTTATGATATCCTCATAAGAATGGATTGGTTAAAATCACATAAAGTGATATTAAAATTCTTGGAAAATTCCTATATCTGTGTTGATGATGAAGGAAAGGCTTGTATGGTCCAAGTAATTCTATGAAAATTTTTTGTTAGACAAATTTCTTCTATACAGATGAAGAAATATGCCAGAAAAGGGTGTCATCTACTTACAATCCAAGTACAAGATTTTTCTAAAAATAAACAACAACCAACATTAGAATAATATCCTATATTAGAATAGTTCAAGGATGTATTTCTAGAAGAAATACCAAGGCTTCCTTCAAGGAGGGATATTGAATTTACCATTGATCTTATAATTGTTTTTGTTCTAGTTTCCAAGGCCCCATATTGAATGAGTGTTCTTGGACTAATGGAGTTGAAGATTCAACTACAAGAATTATTAGATAAAAAGTACATAAGACCAAGTGTGTCTCCTTGGGGAGCACCTATGTATGATTTATGAAAAATAATGATGGAACATTGAGACTGTGCATAGATTGTAGTCAATTGAATAAAATGACTATAAAAAAAATACCCCTTGCCAAGAATAGATGACTTATTTTATCAAGTTAGCAAAGCTTCAATATTCTCTAAAATTGATCTAAGATAGGGACATCATCAAATTGAGAAGAAAGATGAAGACATACACAAGACAACCTTTTTAACTCGTTATGGGCACTATGAATTTGTAGTACTTTCATTTGGGTTGACTAATGCACCTGCTACATTTATGTGTCTCATGAATAATGTAATAAGGCCATTCCTAGATAAGTTTGTAATTATCTTTATAAACAATATTCTTCTATACTCAAAGAGTAAGGAAGAGCATGACCAACATCTGAAGATGGTCCTCCAAACTATAAGAGGCAATGAATTTCATTCTAAATTCAACAAATCTTCATTCTACCAGTGACAAATTCATTATCTAGGACATGTAATATCAAAAGAAGGGATTGTTGTAGATCATGAGAAGATAAAAGTAATAATGGAGTGGTCACCAATAAAAAATGTAGAATTAAAATATTTTATGGGCATCACAAGCTATTATGGAAGATTCATAGAAGGGTTTTCTAAACTTGCATACCCAATCACTAATCTACAAAAGAAGGGTATAAAATTTAAGTGGAGTCAAAAGTGTTAAGATAGTTTTGACAAGCTTAAATTTTTTTTGACCTCAACTTACATTTTAAATTTGGCTGATCCTAACAAGGAATTTGTGGTGTGTACAGATGCAAGTAAACAAGGTTTAGTGGGAGTGTTGATACAATATTGTTACACTATTTGTTATGAGTCTAGAAAACTGAAGTAACATGATAAAAATTATACTACTGATGATCTAGAGTTAGCAACAATTATTCATGCATTTAAGATGTGGAGACATTATCTAATAGGGAGAAGATTTCAACTGAAGACAAATAATGTTGGTCTCAAATACTTATTTGATCAACTCAATTTAAATGCTAGAAAAGCCACATGGTTACCATTTATTAAGTGAGTATGATTTTAAGATTACACATATCAAAGGAAAGGAAAACAAAACAAAAAGTACCTTGAGTGGAAAACTTAATCATATTTGTGCTACATCAACAATCAGTTGGTCAACAAATTTGGCAGAAAAAGTCAAAACAATTGCAGACTCTAATTTACTAATATCTGAAACTCAAAGAAAAGGTGAAAAGAAATGATAAATTGGATGAAGAGAAAGATGTTTTTTTTAGTTAACAACCAATATTTATTGTTGCTTAAAGAAAAATTAGATACCTAAGGATATAAATCTGATTTTTTTTTTTTTTTTTTTTGTCTTAGATGAGCTGCATAAAAGACCAACAACTAGTCATTCTGGTTACGAAAAGATGATCACTATATTAAGAATTTTTTTTATTGGCCAAATATAAAAAATGAGACAGTATAATATGTAGCAAGATATATTGAATGCCTACAAGTTAAAGAATCCCATCAACACCTTATTGGTTAGTTACAAGCACCACCCATTCTAGAATGGAAATGGGAGACCATTTCAATGGATCTCATCACTGGGTTACCAAAAACAAGGAAATAACATGATTCCATTATAACTGTGGTTGAAAAGCTTAGCAAAGAAACACATTTCGTTCGAGTTAAATATAATTTTAAGGCCATTGATATTGCAGAGATCTTCATCAGGGAAATATTTAGGCTTTCATGGGATACCTAGGGGTGTGATTTCAGATAAAGGTGTGAATTTCACCTCCAATTTTTGGAAGGGGTTATTTGAAAATATGAGAACTAAATTAAACTTTAGTACATCCTATCATCCTCAAATTGATGGTCAAATAGAAAGGACCAATAATATATTAGAGGCCATGCTAAGGATGTATGTGAAGGAAAAACAAACTAAATGGGAGGACTTGAATTTACTAATAACAATGGATATCACACCTCTTTAAAAATGAGTCCTTTCAAAGTCATGTGTGGGAGAAGATGCAAAGTACAATTAAGTTGGGACTATCCTAACGACAAATTGGTATTAGGACTAGGCATGTTAAAGGAAATTGAAGAGACTGTTAATCAAGTTAAACATAATTTGAAAATAGCCCAAGATTATCAGAAAATCTAGGAAGATTTGAAAAGAACATAGAAGGAACTCAATGTGGAAAATCATGTGTACTTGAAACTAAAGCCTAAGAAGAGTACACTCAGACTTTGTAGTTGTGCTAAGTCATCTCATAGATATTGTGGAACCTTTAAGGTGTTAGCTAGAGTTGGAATTGTTTCTTATCAACTAGACCTACGAGCTAATATTAAGATTCATAATGTATTTCATGTTTCATTATTGAATAAGTATGTACATGATCCATCTCATGTGATTAATTGACATGTTGTATAGGTGGAACCAAAGGGAGATTTCCTAGCAGGACCACTGCGTATTTTAGAATAGAGGGTGGTTACACTTTGGAATAGAAATGTAACGCAATTGAAAGTTCAATGGAAAGATTTTACTCCAAAGGAAGTGACCTCGGAGTTGGAGGATGATTTTAAAGAAGCATATCCTTATCTATTTTTATGAATTTTGGGTATGTTTTAAGAAAAACCAGACACTAGGACGATGTCAAATTTATGAGGGGGAGGATGTGATATCCCTTATCTTAATATTGTGTTTGTAAATAAGTGTGAACAAGTTTATTTATTCTTTTATTTAGTTAAGTATTCTACATGGAAAAAATCAGACATTTTAATAATCATTAAATCATTATTGATAATAATTGTTTTGAAAGTTGTAATTATATTATATTATATTTTATTTTGTAAATAATTTTTTTTTGGGAAATTAATGGCCAAGTACAAATTGCTTAAAGAGGAAAAAGTTTGCAATTTAATTAAAAAAAAATATTATTTTATCCTCAGCAAGTCCTAGGAATCTAATATGGGTGATTAGATTTAATTCTAAAATTATGATATTTGTCAATTAAATATTTCCTAGAAGACATGGAACTGTCTTCAAGAGTGGGAAACAAGAACTCATTAATGGTCAATTAACTACTTGCCACCTATTGGTGAGGTGGAGACAGTTAATAACCACTCAAAGTGTTGTAGACGGATATTTTCTCTGTAATTTTAGTGGGTTTTGTCTCACAATTTCTGAGGGCATATTTGGAGAAACCAAAGAAAATCAATAAGTAATAGACATAAAAGAAATTGCAGGCCTAGTTTGCTTGGGAAGACAATGGATGTTGTGTCATTTATGGTAGGATCCAAGCACCTGACTCTTAATTTCCTAGGAAAAAATGTTCAAGTCAGAGTTTCTAACTATTGTATTTTATTATTAGCATTCAATGTTTATTCCTTTCTTATCTTGTTTACTATCTTCTTAGTTAAAATGAAGAGTTGAAGAGTAAAATTAATATGTTTCTAAAATTGAGCACAAGTTATTTTGATTTTTTACCTTCATATGATGTTAGTAACTAAAGAAAATAAATGATATGACATAAGGAACAATATCTATTTTAAAGACACAATTCAAACTTGGTAGAAGATAATTGTTGGGTGCGGGATCCTCTAAGGGAATTGTTGGGGCTTAGAGCCCAAATTTTGGTCAGTTTTGCAATTCCAATGTAAAGACTCCACATTTTGTGGGCACGGAGCACGTAGTTTGTTAAAGAGTCATAGGGTTGTCCATCCTTAATTTTGATAATGTAATTTCAACTATAGAAGATCTACCCATGGTCTGCGAACCATGGGATTGTATAAATAGAGCGAAGCTCTAAGTAGTTAAGCCAACTAAGCAGATCACAATGTGGAAAAGGTATGATGTATGCGAGATAGTTATGAAGTGCAAAGTCTAGTTTTGGGTCGTAGCATAGGAAGAGGCTCTGTAGCTGAGTGTGCAGAGGCCTAGTAGTATGCAGCTGAGTGCACGGACCCCTGCAACTGAGTGTGTAGGGTGAGTCGAGTCTATAAATAATGGAAGTATCAATAAAGAGAAGTTTCTATCAATTTTGTGTCATTTCCTATTTTATGCATCTGTTATATTGGGTATGAATTTCACTTTTAATGCTTATATGATGCATGAATGTGTATAATTGTATCGGCTAAGTGAATGTAAGATAGAATCTCTATTTACGTGAAGATAATTAAGACATGTTAATAATATAAGTAAGATACTTGGCGCAGTTTAGGAGATATAACAGTTTGTTGCCTTAGCAGTGCGAAAGGACTTCAGCGCTTGGTGAGGGCAGCGTAGAAGTTGATTATAACAAATCGCGAAGGTACTAAAGGGTAGAACATTGTGCAAAGCGACCTGTGTGAAGGCAGGTTTAGTTGGACTAAATCAACATCACATCCATCTCAAGGGTGCGGAAACTTGGTTCTAGCATTCCCCCATATTGCTTCGAGTGAGACTTCAGTTTGCGCTCCGCAGGCTGCTGCCGAAACGGCTAGTAGTGTAGTTTGTTTGGCTAAATAACTCTAAACTTGGGTCATGTCCCCATAATCAAACAAATGGTTCTGTTGCCGGGATCAGAATCTGCATGAGAGATGTGTGATGTCGTATCATTGGAATCCAACTAAGAAATAAATTGAAGGTTGATTGGAAAGAAGAATTCATGAGTTTGCGACGTAGGAGAGTAGAAACCCGTGACTATCAAAAGAAGAGTAGCTAGACGACTACCTGTATATAGAGATCCACGAAATATTTTTCACATCCTTCCCTACTGAGCTATACGAGTGGATTGCGAAGCTAGCAGATAGCCAAGGAAGGTGGAAACTTGATGGTCCTATTGTCTGGACCCTAGAGTTGGTGCGAATATTGGAAGCATCAGAGGATAAGATCGCCTGCGCCATCAATCGTTGGCTCGATTGTATTATAGGAGGATTCATTAATGAGTTCGCGGTTGACACCTCAGTTAGCTACAGTGAGGAAGAGCGATGATTTCTCAAAGGACCATAAGGTAAGTGCATAAAGTATTTGAATACTTGGATTAAAATGTTGTAAAAAAAGCGGTTGTGCAGTTACCTTGATGTTCGGGGCTACGCGAAGTGCAAGGGTTTACAAGGATGAAGGAAATAAGGGTCAAGAAAACAACCCCTTGATTTCACCTCCGTGAGGAAACGAGGAAGAGCTCACTGGTCTCTCCACGAAGTGCTATTCATCTGATAAGACAAAGAATTCCGCGAATACCACCTCCACCCACACCACCACCAACTTCATCGCCATCACCTCCATCTTCACCCGTACCAACTCTATGACTACTGTGATTCAATATGGAAAGAATAGTGAAGTTGCATGTGTTAAAAGGTTTGGGAAATGAGGATCCAAACCAATTTTGGTTCGTTGTAAGGGTTGTATGGGAAGTGCAAGGTGTTACAGATGATCATATAAAGAAGGTAACACTAGTTAGTGCCGTGCAGGATCACACGCTAACCTGGTATATTAAGTACTCCAATGATAACCTGAATGCGAGACTCGCAGATATCCAAGCAACGCTAAATAGAGAATTTAGTAGGACTAAATTTGAAGCGCAGTCAATCATGGGATTTAAAGAGATCATGATGCTACCAGGCGAGACTCCTTGGGAGCTGGATTAGAGGATAAAATGTATGATTCATGAAGAAAATATGAATCTGCCAGATGGACAACATCGCGAGTGGTTTGTAGCTTCGCTACTACCACATTTAAGAAGTGCACTATCGCAGAAAAAGATAACAACTTAGGCAGAGGACTTATAGATTACTATGAGGCTACATGAGATAGCGATGCAGGATCCTAATTTGGGAGTTCAACAGATCCACGTGTAGCTAAGTAATCTGTGCCTTGATATGTAGATTTTGAAACAAGATAGAACGGTTCGACTAGAAGTCCACAAAGAAGTGTGGTGCGTAAAATGCAAGAGTGAGGGTCATGACAAAGAACACTGCTTGATTTTTACAAATTACCTCGCAGGAGGAGGACCGATTCCTTTTAGGCCGAAAGCTCAAGCAGGACCTAGTGCGGCACCTGCTTTGTGGTGTGCAATCTGTCAAATAGCTGGGAAACATGCCACAAACAATTGTCACTTGTTACATAAGTATTCACAAAATTCATAACAGTTGTTCTGCAACTTTTGCTAGTCGGTATGGCATGACGAGCATACTTGTAGAAGTTATGAGTTGATGATGGATATAATTCCCATCTACAGGGGTTAGGCTAAAACACGATCCCTTGACCAAAATTCAGGAATGGCACGAATAAGATTTCAGGGGCGCAGACAAGGCCAAGGTGGAGGAGGTCCTGGTAGAGGTCGCAAACAGTTGATTTTCTATAACTGCAAAGGGCCAAGACACTATGCCCATGATTGCACTAATCCAATGCGCCCATCGTGCAAGTATTACATGTTGTTTGATCATGAGACAGAAGATTGTCCTATGATGATAGCTAGGATATGTGAAAAAGGAGCGCTAGTGCCTCCCCCGACTTAGAACCTATAGATGATGAGGTTTGAGCCATGCGAGGAAGACCCGAATGTAAACATTGTGCTCCGAAGTGGAATTGCGATGGACAATGACAAGGGAAAACAACCAAACGATAGTTCTTGGGTTCACAAAGCTCTGGCGAAGGAAGCAGAGTTTGATTTGGAGTCCACTCAGGAAACCTTCATGGAAGCTAAGAAGAGCTTCACTGATGCCTCCACTTCAGGAAGCAAAGATAAACCAAAGCTAGAAATGGACCCATCCATGCTGACAACTTTTTTTGAAACATGTATGAAGTTACTACGTGATAGTAAGGTTGTGAAAGAGTTATAGGAACTCATCAACAGATACACTGGGGCTACGCCAGGAGAACCATGCATAGTCTGGAAGATCAGAAAACATAAAACAAGAACAGGACGAGAAATGAGACTTACCACGTAGATCAAAGAATATGAGATGGATTAAGTCATTCTTGATTTGGGATCAGATATGAATTTTCTATTGAAAAAGACATGAGAGTGAATGGGGAGACCTACGTTGCAATGGTCTCCGATTCAGCTAAGGATGGAAAATCAATAGAAAATAATACTTATGGGGTGATTACAGGGAATAACCATGGATATTGAGGGAGCGAGCGCTCTTGCAGATTTTGAAGTAATAGAGATCGTTGATGATAACAATCCCTACCCTGTGCTCCTAGGAATTGACTGGGCCACTGACATAAATGGGATAATTAATCTAAAGAAGCAAAAAATGATCTTTGAAAAGAAGTCACTGTGCATATTTATACATGTGGACCCTGCTGAAGGATTATGTTATATGGAGCCGGTCCGCGACTATGAAAGTGATAATGATCTAGACTGCATCTACAGGATAATAGTGTTAGACCAAGATTGGGTGAATCCCACTGCCGATGGGCGGATTACATGGGAGTGCGAGAGTTCCTGCACTTCATATTTTGATGAAGAAGTAGAATGATGGTAGAATCGGTTACACGAAGTAACTATGCTGAACTGCAATATGATCACAAGGTCGTTGCACAGCGTGTCGACAGAAGTAAGAGATTTGCCTACTTATGATTATCTAAATGAGGTAGATACCTTCTTGGATGCATTTGAAAGGGAGGTGCTATAAAAGCAATGCTTCCAGGCCTTGGATTGGGTACTGCGTGCTACGCTTGCAAGATGGTGGGGTACGTACAAAGGAAGCTTTGATGATTGGCACAAATGTAGGAGAATGATGCGCACATCATTTGGGAAGCCTAAGATGTGACTGACAGACAAGTATGATGGGTAGGATGATTCGCGTTCACATCTGGCTAAGTGGGCACAGGCATATGGATAAGAGCCATAATCTGCGCAGATGCACACAAACTCCGTGCTAAAATACATGGTCAATAAGCATGTGTTGGGGGGGTTACCTTGTAGATGGCTCTTAATATTAAGAAGACATTCTACAGGAAGAGAAACCATGTAGAAGAATCTACGTGCAGAAGCGTTCAACAAGGTATGAAATGCACTCACCAAGGTATGCAATGGGTAATGAAGTGATTGGGACCTACGCATACTTGCAACATTATGGGCTTATCAGATGAAATGCAAGAAACTGATGGGACATACACCTTTTAGGCTTGTCTATGGAGTGGAAGCCGTAATGCCTATGGAATACATTGTGCCTAGTTTGCGCATAGCAGCGCTCACAGGTATGACGGATCGCAGAGCCCTAGAGGAGAGGCTCGTGCAGCTGGAAGAGCTTGAAGAAGAACGATTTTTGGTTGGATTCCACTAGCAGGTCCAAAAGTAGCATGAAAAGGCTTGGCACAATCAACATATTAAGCTGCACACATTCAAGATAAAAAATTTGGTGTTGTTATATGATAGTAAGTTTGATAAATTCCCAAGGAAATTCAGAATGCATTGGTTAAGGCCGTATGTTATTAAGGAGATTACAGATGGAGGTGCGGTATAGTTGGTCAAGTTAAATGGAGATCCCTTCCCAGGAAGAGTGAATGGAAGTCATTTGAAGCCATACACAGGTGGCTCAAACACCTGACTAGCCGACCGAAGCATACTCTTAGTGCTCTAGGCAGTTGAAAGGAGGTTCGGGACTATAAACTACTTTGCTCGGGCACTGCGCAATGTCAAGATTGTGCGCAGTAGCAAAGTTTCATAGGGTCTGTGAAAATGCAGGGGTAGCTATGCTAGCAAGAAAGTTGGCTTGAAAGTGACTATTAAAGTGACTATTCATGATGTTATGCTTGGTTTGAGACTAAATGGAGTAGGCGACAGGCATTTAATGCGAACTTTATGGGCTAGTTTCTTTAAAATCCGCTGCCAATCTAGCATTAATGGACTGAATTTGGGGGAAGGTCGAATTAAAATTCAAAAGGTGCTATAAATTACAAAGGGCTATCCAACAAACAACACTTGGCAATTTGAGAACTGAGTTGTTGTGCTCTCAGATATTCATGAATCGAGACTTGTTCGATATTCTAAAGGTGAATTCGTTACTTGAGAAATTTCCAATTATGCTGAGAGAACTGTGGAATCGCACTATGGTAGCACCCAAAGAAGCCATGGATATTGGATAAATGACCGCTGAGGAAGCCATGTAGGCACTTACAAAAGTGGATGCCCCAGAGAGCGCCAGGATAGTCACTGAGATCCATATATCACTACGCATGCCGAGACCTAAGAAGGATAAGCAGGCCATGATACCGGTGTGCATCTTGCCTAGAAATCCACTAAGGGCTAAGCTCACAATGGAGGAAAAGGGGAAGGGCATTAATTTGGAGGCCGATGAGGAGGAAGAGTTTGAAGAAATCCTGGTTAAGGAGGAGGATGTAGAGATGGAAGTCAAACACAAGGGTGCAGACCCTCCCACTAGGTTACCTACAAATGTTCCTCCTTAGAAGGGTAAAGCCAAGGTTCCCACAGATATAGACGAGAGAAAGATCTCTCTACAAACTTCGCTGCTCCCTAACGACATTATTTTTGAATGAGCGCACTTGGGATGAGTGCCCATACTAAAAGTTGAAGATTGGGACCTCACGTACCACGAAAAGTTCCCACATTTAGCGACCGTGTAGCTAATGCACCAGAATATAGATGTGTTGGCTGGAATAATAGATTTGGAGCTGCACAAATAGCTCAGATGTGTTGAGAAAGCAGGGTTGCTAAACTTGCTCTAGATGCCACATTACCACTGCGCCCTAGTGACCATTTTTGTCATCAGGCAACTCCTCTGCATGGAAAATTTTAGGGGCAAATTTTTGCCCTTATGCAAAATTAAGGGGTTTTAAAGTTTTAGTGGCTTAATATTTTGTATCATAGTACATTTTTACAAATCATCTCAAATTTATTTTATAAAAAAATTAGGTATGGAGGCTAGCTCACTTTATTTTAAGGGAGAGGGTAAAAAAGGTAAATTTAGCCCTTGAAATTAGGAGTTACAACCTTCCATTCACCCTAATTTTCAAGAATAGGTTTTATTTAAGTGAATCTTATGGGCCAAATACCATATTTATAAAAAAGGTATGGTAAATTAATAAAAATATAAATAAATGAGAGGCATGGTAAATAAATAAAACAATTTTTATATTTACTCCATAAGTCACCTTATATACATGCAAGGGTGTAAACAAATGAAAATAAAAATAAAGTGGAGGTATGGTAAATAAATGGAACCTATTTTTATACTTACTCAAAAGGTATGGTAAATAAATAAAACCTCTTTTTATATTTAGTCCAACCCTCTTTCTATTTATGAAGGCTCAAAAAAGAGGTTTTATTTAAGTGAATCCTATGGGCCAAATACCATATTTGTAAAAGAGGTA